>JABASI010000325.1:0-42737 GCA_019776505.1 Tomocerus nigrus
AGGAACTTTTCTATCAAATGATTTATTCCTGATTTTCTGTATGTTGGCTAGCAAAGATACAAGTAGCTACCTATAAAATATTACAATTAAAAGACGGAATAATCAGAGGAGTTAGTAAACTTGCAGTAAATAAAAACAAAGTTCATAAAATTTGTGTCTTACATATTTCCTTGTAGTGGAATGCAATTAAAAACCTATAAGCTTCCATGTATTTCTACTATTTTACTATGAAAACAGGTTTTACTGAACAGGAAATGTCAGACCATAAAATCTCCGGAAATTCCGTTAGTATTCTCCATTTGTGTACTCTGTAGGAAAGTATGTATGTTAACTTCGTTTGTGGGGCTTGATAGAATTGTTCCGGAGTAATTCAAAACGGAGAAAATATACTGCATGTTTAGAAGCTTTACTGTGTACACAACACATACATAATTTAATGTAATTTGATATAATATCTATCTGTACTGATAAATGGTAAATAGTAAAACGTAGGTTGAGTGCCTAACTAGAAACAATAAGGAAATGGAAAATGTGTAAATGTAGCTAATGAATTAAAAGGTCACATAGAGATTCCAATTACTAAATGGTTAAATAGTTAAAAGGGAAATTTCAAAACCGGAAGAAAACAATTCCAGCCAATAATGTTCAAGAATCGGAGTAAAATAATGTAGGAGAGTGAAAGAAGGAACAGGAAATTGGATAAAATAGAGGGGAAGTATAAAAGGTAACAGCATTAATTTGATGGTCTGATTTATTTTCAGTCGCTCAAAACCTTCAGAGTATAATTCTGCAGCAAATTCAAGATGTCCAGAAAGGGAAAGGGGTCGTTACCGATCAAGGGAAGCCGCGAAATCATTTCCAAAAGTCTCCACCATACGGTTCCCCGAATTCCCAGCAGAACAACCCGAACATGTTAAAGAACGCTCAGCAAACAGCTCTGACTCTTCTTCTGGCAACTCAAATGCAAAACGGGAATGGAGCACCAGGAAGTGGGCAGTTGTCGCCTAATTCTGCAGCGGCCGCAGCAGCCTCTGCTCTTCAAAATCAGCAGTTGCTGTCAGCACTTCAAGCGATGAGTAAAGGAGCGGGAGGAGGAGTCCCGGGCAACGATCACTTTTTGAATGGCATTCCAGCTATGAATAATGGACCAAATCTGAGCTCTTTACTTGGACTGGCGTCGCCGAACAATATGGCTCCCATGTCTCAAATGGACAACTCTTCAAACATTCCACACGGCTACTTTCCATCGCCTGCTGTCATGCTCTCTAACAACAACGGCGGCAAAGATGACCAATGGTCTTCATTCAAATCTGCACGAAATACTCCGACGTTTGGATCAAATGGACTTCACAAGGTCCCTTTACCCACATTTTATAATTTTACTTAATTTAATTTAAGCCCTTAGTCAATCCCTTCGAACGTGATTACTTGATTAGCCAACAATAATAATATTCAATTTGCAAAATCTTGAAAAAGGTTCAAGTTTCCACATTTTAACTCCAAGTCACGATTGTTGTAATTGGGGAATTAAATTACCTAAAGGATTCGACTGCCGATTGCCAACTATTTTCAAAGTGCACTATATATGTCATTTAGAAATCGGTTTGTAAATGCTACGAGGAAAATCATTTATTGAGATTTGGCACATAGTGGTGCTTACTGGTTACCTACGCACTGCTCATTTACATCCAAGACAAATCGTTTTCGTCATGGCACAGGATCAAGAGAATTGTTTCTCTTTGCATTAGCTCCTTGGGATTTTACTTAGCACAATAAAGACGAGCTTTGAGACAGTTTATTTTACATTTGTACTACAATACAATAAAAACACTTAAACGCCCTCGTTTACTTCAATCTGTGTACATATACGAGATTAATTAAACCTCCCCGAACCTCAATGACTCAGTAGATAAATAAGATGGGCATTGTAATATTTGTAAGAGAAAATCCCACTTCATCTTTTCTGACAGAATAGTGAGAATGGCTAATGGAGTAATGGATAGAATCACTTCCCGAAGTTGAATCCTTGTCTCAATCCAAGAATTACTGCCTTTATCCCCCTATAATAATACGATATTTTTTATTTAGAACCTAGATCTGATATCAAGCGACGGGCATTATTTCGGTTTGCGAAAAGTAATGTTTATTTAAGCACGTCGGCAAGCGCACATTTAGATACTTTGCTTGTTTTGTCTGTCTGTGCAAATAGAAATAGTAGGCACATATAAATACTACTAAACAAACTGCGAGTATCTGCTACAAAATAGAAACATGCAAGACAGAAGTAGGAAATGGGAAAAATGTTCAGCCAGAACAGAACCAAGCACACACTCCCTGCATAATGCTTTCCAGATGTCTTTTAACAAACAAAATTAGGGAAACTAGAATATATTTTTGTTC
Source organism: Tomocerus nigrus (assembly GCA_019776505.1). NCBI lineage: Eukaryota > Metazoa > Arthropoda > Collembola > Entomobryomorpha > Tomoceridae > Tomocerus > Tomocerus nigrus. The sequence continues at coordinate 2,401 of JABASI010000325.1, forward strand.
TACTTCGTGAACATGTCTAAAAAAGACAATGCAAAATAGACTTCAATTCCTATTCGCAGATTCACATTAGCGCAATAGCAGAGGAGATCAATAGTTGATAAAAAAAGTACAACATTCTCAAAATATGAATAAATTAACAAAAAAAGGAAACTGAAAAATAGTTTTTTATGCAAATATATTAAACAATTTTTTTGGAAGAATATTCGGGGTAAATATCTAAAAAATTAAATAGCCAAATGTTTGTAATTGCAGAGTCCATTGTTGCCAAGTCCGTCAGGTGTGAGCTCACCGACGTTGGACGTCCCAATGGACACCGGGATGAACGGTCCAAAGACTCCTCCCGGGGGAGATCCGTTGCAAGCGATGTGGTACTCTCTGTTCGGACATTCTTCTCCTCCAGAGTCGACTTCGCACACTCCAGGGAACACGAGTCCCCTGTTCATGAAGAGCCCGATGAACAGCTCGAACGGATCTCCGATTGGACGCTCTGCGGATTCATTGTTTGGTCTCCCGCACAACAAGAGCTCCCCTCCGGGATTCGCCACACCAAACGGGCATCACATGAATAGCGGGCGACTTCCAGGTGGGGAGTTGCAAGAAGCGCTGAACTCGCTACTGAACAACCCGCAGAGTCTGAGTACTCTTTTCGGCGGGAATTTGGTTGGCGGCGGCGGGGACATTTCCCCTCCCCCATTTCATTCCCAGCATCAACAGATGAATGGACATCACCAACAGCAAATGGCCCACTTGTCCCGGCAGAATGCCATGGGTGGAGTGGAGCCGGGTGGTGTTTCAACGGCCATCCTTGATTTACTGATGCAATCGATGAAAACAGATCAGCAGCAGCAACAACAACAGAATCAGCAGCAGCAGCAGCAACAACAGCACAATCACGACGGATTCATGAAGCACAATTCGTGGAGTTCGGGGATGAGCACCCCGCCGTCTCCGATCGGCAACAACCGCCCTTTCAACTCTAACGGGCAACATTGCCACGGTCAGCAGATGCCGCAAAGAAATGGATCTAACGGAAGTAGCGAGATGAGTGGGACATCCCCAACATCGTCGCAGTACTCCCCGTTCTCCCGGAACTCGAGCAAAGGTTTACTCGAGTCGGGAAACGGGAATGTTTCCCCAACGCCAACCCCCTGGAGCAATTCGGTGTTGGGGAGCCCTCCGCAAGGGGCGGGATTTGGGGGTCACCATCATCAACATCATCAGATGCATCATTCTCACCATCACAATCATCATCAAGCCAACAATTTCCAGAGCAGGAACATCTGGGCGGCTCCTTCCATCAGTCCTGGGGCTAATGGCAACAACAACAGCCTCATGAACTCCATGGGGCAGAAGCGAAAGGTCCACCACGAGGCGGGAGCTGAGATGGACGGATTCATCTCTGAACCGAACGGTAATTCCGCCGCTAACAACGGCGTTCACAATCATCACTCTCCCACTCCGGGCACTCCCAGCAATAACAACCCCGGAATGGCCAACAATTACGCCGACTCCTACTTCAAGAAGAAGAAGAAGAATTGACTTGCGAACTCATCCCTTCGAAATTATTGAGACTCAGCATTGGCCCCACCACCCGCACATGTCCAACTATTTAGCCATGTCGATTTTCAGATATTCTCTTGGATCTTTCAAAACCATCCTTTTCTCTAGTACAGAATTCATAATAGCTACGCAATATAGTCGAGAGAGTTCCAGTGTTTACTAATCAATCCACGTACTCGTGTCTACGTACTTCTGCATGTCTCTCAAAATCTTTTTTATTTCTCTTGCAAATGTAGAAGCAGTAACACAAAGATTCCTTCTACTCTATTAAAATGAATAGCAAGTGGATACCTATGTCGTATCGACCCGCCTCTAGTTTTAATATACCGCAATAAATTTCCCTACCTCCTTAAACACTCCCTTAATCATCTTTCGATAAAAAAGAAAGACGTCTCCTGTGCCCATCGCTTTTTTCAACCTTCCAATTCTAAGTAGGAAATTACTGCTAAACGATTGCGCCTAACTTTTAAGTCTCCCACTTATCGTTAGTTTCTAATTTTTAACAACACTTTTAGATCTCTGCGCTACTTATTACGCGGATAGATATTTCCAGAAGTGACATCTATTGATGCATGTATTGCTACTTAATTAAATACCGTTAAAATAATACGAACGGGCATTACCTAAGTGTTTAACAATCGTTAAATAAGTCTTATCTTAAGTCGCGTGTGTATTAACAATATCGGGTAACTGTTCAGCAGATACAAATGAAAACTTTAACTTGTTGCTTTCCTGGACTTTTATCTTGAAAATTAGTATCGAATGCAATTTCGCTAACTTACAATTACAAATCAATTACAAACGGACTTATTTACACAGCAGTGCTATACGCAGATTGTAAATACTATTACATAATATTATGATAGCTATTTACTTGTTCTAGGCAATGTGTTGTACAATACAAGACTCTTAAACTCACTGTTGAATGAATGACTTAACTCATGAACACAAAAAGTTACTTAATGTGAAATGAACACAAATATAGATTTCCATTATAAATAGTTGAATTATTTCGAGTATTTACTACTTCCTAAGGACTACTTACTATACTACTACAGTAACAATGATAAGCACCTAAATAATTGTTACTGAAACTAGAATTCAGAGACTTTTTAAATGTACATAGTGATAAATAAATGTTGTAATAGACAACAGTGGGATTAGAAGGGTGAATTAAAATGATAGATCTATATGTGTATAGATAAGTCATGAAATCAGCTCTTTTAATGGAAGGACGCTGACGCTAGTGACCAAGAAATAATTAGAAAAGCGGTCAATAATGGTTACATACCTAAATTATTGATATTTGGAGAGTAATGAAGGAGGAGAGGAACAAAGGATAATATTTACAATTACATCTCGTCTAATAACTTTTAGGACTACCTACCTAAGTATTTAAATCACATGATATTACTCAGAACAAAGTTATCTCACTGTCAGTATAATATTCCAACACGTGCGTTTTTCTCATTTCTGTTCTTTGATTGTTAATTCTCCTCTTACGACATTTCTGAATGATATTATTTTCACGATGTAATCTTCTGAATCCATTTAATTCGAATTTCTTCCCTTGTTTGACACATATATGTATACAATTTGCGTCTCATCATAGTACAATGCATAAAATCTAATAATAACTGAGAGGAAGCGTATTGGAAAAGTTGATAATTGCAAATAAACTTTCCCAGTATGAATACAAGTATAGGTGTCTCCTATTGTGAGCTAGATAGAGCTATAATGAAATGAGAGGAAATGTGAAAACAAAAGCTGAAACAGAATGAAAAGAATTGCAAGTAAAATCAATATCCTGCCACTTGTTGCTTAGCTCAGAATAACTTTCTCTTTCTTGTTCATCAGATCAGATACAAAAATGTTATTTTTGGTACCTGACGGGAAAGAAGGGTCGCGACTAGAAGACATGAATGTGCCTTGATTATCGAGGAGTTTCTCATCTAGATAATTTGCCATGGAATTCTAGCAGAATATATGGAAGGAAATTTTGATTCTGTTTTCTTGTATTCTAGCATTTTGATAACATTGACAATCTGATGGGCACTTATAAGGTTGAAATGTGTGTTTCATAAATTAGGTTTTTCCCAATTATTTCTGCTTCAGTTGTTTGTGACTTCATCGTATTCAGCTAGGAACTACTAGGAAGAGTTTCTACATACGTATACATACTTAATTGAGAGTTAAAATGAATGATTGAGAACAGTAGGAATAATGGCATGTTAATAGTACATCCATTTACAATGAATACTTAAATGTTTATAATAATAGACGTCTATTTTCTATGTTAGAAATCTAGTGTGCCACTAGATATCAGCAAAATCTGAAGTCTGCTTTCCTGAATGTTTAGATTATTAAAGAATCTCATCCTCAAACACCTTGTGTATTCAATTGCACTGTAGAATCCTTCGAAAACGTTACCTACTGAAATACTTTTAGTGGATAGTTGGTCACAAAGAAAAAATACGACGTAGATAGGTAAATAGATAGATCGATCTGTCGTCTCAAATTAATATCTCAGAAATTAAAAAAAAAACAATATAAAATTATTGCGGTTCAGAGATCGCATTAGAATAGATTGATGTATTGAGTAATTTAGAAAAATTGAGTATTAAGGATGTTAATTGTTGCTAAAAGATAAATCTGAATAATGAATATATTCATTGATTGAATCGCAAATGGATAGACAACAAAACTAAAAAGTGCACTGAAGATACAATTAAATGTATGTCTCCTTGTACAATGACCATATTATCCAACAAAGCTATGGAAAAAGTAACAGTTCGTGATTGAAAGCAATTAGAGAGCTATAAAAGAGAAATCTAACTCCCTTACTCACACTACAGATAAATACTTAATGGAAGTACTGACCTACACTCTCTAGTGAGTTTGAAAATGCAGTTTGATTGGAAAATTGCAATAATGGTACCTACTGAAACATTTACCAAATGAAAACTTTGAAAAACTATGACTTATTGACTTGCTATTATCTCATAATAGACGAATGATCAGTCCATACACAATCACAAATTATATATTCTGACAAAAATCTGTTGGACTTGGACTAGTTCTTAATTCTTTCTATCTCAAAATATAAATGTATAAAAAGAAAAAAGAAAGCTATCGATAAATGGGAGCCAAATCCCTTACAAGATATTTATTGCGTAGTCTCTCCGTGATCGCGCTATCCTTTCCATTTTAGTCCCTCTTCTCTCACTACAATCTGTTTTTCTTCTATGAACCGAACTTAAAATGTCTATGAATAAATATTGTGTATTTATTTTAATCTCAATGAATCCACAAGAAATTTTAATTTTGACGCGCTGCTGATGCCTAACCTATGTATACACTTCCCTAATTATATAACACTAAATAATTAATTGTAATCCACTTCTTTACTACTTTCCATACTCATTTATTACTTATTTATCTTATAACTATAAAATTGCTATCGCAAATATCAATAATTCTACAATAAATTTCAAGGGATGAGTACCTATAGGTCTTATGTTTTTTCATATAGCCTAAATGTATCCATAGAACTAGCGAACAATATTTATTAAACTTGTCTTGTTGGATATATTATAATACAGAATTAAATATAAATAATTATAGGACGGAAACACCGTTTAATACATGGGTAACTATTATACATAATTTAATAGTGGCTCAAAGATGAATACGCAAACTCATAGAGTTACTTATTGTTGGTTAGATTGTAGATGTAAACCTAATAGCCATTTACTTAAGAACACTTTTGCAGTTCACGTAAGAGAAATTTATTAATTTATTTGTTATTTAATATTTTAGTTCTCCTGATGTAATTAGAATTACGAAGTGCATATCTAAATAGCTAAGTAAAATATGATGCTTGCATATAATATTATAGGTAAGGTTATATATGTATTTAAGTTTGGTGGTTTTTAATTACTATGTTAACTATGTCATACCAGTTAGAGTAGAATTGTAAATAGCTAATTATAATTAATAATTCCAATTTTTGAAAATGTATATTAATGATAGGAGGTGTTGGTGTTTTTCTTGGATTAGGGCGACTTAATAATTTCTGCTGTTGTAACAAATGTAGTAGTGGCTATAAATGTTTCTAGCTGGATATAAAATTTATATCTACGAATAGTATATATGGATGAAGGTGCTGTAATTTATTTAATGTCTGTATCAGTGTTATAGTAGTAGAGGTAGTGATTAAAGTGTATACAATGAAATGCATAATATTATATAGGAATAGTAAGTGCTAAATTAGCTATAATTTTATCGTAAATGTAACAGCTGAATAGGGAACTGTCAATAGTGACGAAATATTTAAAAGGTGCTTTGATTGAAATGAAATCAATTAACCAATGAGGGAACAGGAATGGAAGGATAATTAAAATAGTTTTAGAATTGTCGACGTACATATTATAAATAGGTGAAATTAGTCCGAGATATTGAATTCCGCGAGTTATTCACAAATTATTCAACTCTATTATACAATTAAGTATAGACCTGGTGCAAATCAGACTAGCAAAGTTAAATAAATAATTAAACTTAAATAATTGTCTGTAGTCCGTAGTACACCTATACCGAAACTGTAATAAAAGTGAAACACTTTCAGTTTCGTGGATTTTAAAAATCCGTTTGACTTTCGGGTTAACATAATAAACTACATAGTCAGATATTTAGCAATCGAAATTGTGGTACCTACCCAGCTTCATTCAACAGCCCCAATTTATTGAGGATTTAGAACTAGTTCAGCCCAATAACCTTTTTATAAGTAGTTTTATTTTGTGATTATTTCCGCTCCCCTAATTTTTTGTAATGTTTTTTTAAATGTTGTCACACATCAACATCAGTCTGCCGAAACCTTTAAAAGTTGCAACGTGTGAGTCCGAAGAAGAAAATGATTTAGAGAGAGAACCCCTAACAGGAATTGTAAGAAAGAGAAAAGATATTCAAAGGAATTTAGTTCTTTGTCTATTAGTTTGCTATTGTATTTCGTAGGTATACAAATACAAATGAATTTAAGTACACTATGGTTTACGTTAATGTGTTATATAGTAGTAGATACTGTTGAAATATTTATTTTGGGTAGGTTTGTTTACTGTAACAATTCAACAGCTTGATTCTAATTCAAACAGTACAGACGCAGTACAGAATTCATGTACTTAAATGGTAACCTGCATTATACGTAAAACTGTCAGCGTAATGTCTTCATTCCGTGTACGTACGTTTTCAGAAATTTTGGTTCGCTATTTCTGCTTCATAAACAGTTCTCTGATAATATTATATTATAACGTTTGTTGCTAGTTTCAAAATTCTAAGTGAGATTCCAGTAGTAATCTATAAGTCTAAATCACTATTGGTATACTGGATCTTTACAGTTTCATACAGATGATATAAATTGATTGCTTTTAATTGTTCTATTTCGAATAGTTCTTGTATCCTGTTATTTCTGCGCTACTATTGAACGTTATAAAGACAGATATCTAAGAAAAAATATGTCGTCTATGAATTAATTTGTTAGAAGCACACAATATCTTTAATTGTAAGTTTTCGTTTTTATTTTTTGTATCATGATGTTAAGCGGTTGTTGTTATAGGTGTTAGTCTATTTTTAGCGAAAAAGGTGATTGGGTTGACTTGATTATTAATTACTGTTACTGTTCTTTCTTGCAAAACATTACTATGATTTGTGTGTAGGCACTAGAAAATTTTATAGTATGATGGATAAAAAATATTATTTATTTGGTGTTAATTGCTCTATTTCTTATATTTATATATTTATTTTATGATTTTGTTTAGGATGTAATATTGTGTAGATGCGGAACTGTTTATTTATTAAGTAATAGTCTTATTCATGCAGCCGGTGATTGGTCAATGTTTTAATATTATATTTATTCTTATACTTATAGTTTAATTGTGAAGGGTTTGTTGTTGGATTTGTTTTGGTTGCATATTGATTCATAGTTTTACTACGTGAGGTCCGTTTAATTTATTTACATGTACTATATGTAGTAATACTAGGATTACTCTACGTTTTCGCTCGTTCTAATTAAGTGATAGTGTTAGTGTGTAGTAGCTACAATATTATTATTATTATGTACTGTTTAAGGAAACTGGACAGGCAGTAAAAATAACCAAGACTTAAAGTAACAGGTTGTTATAATATTGTGTATCCGTAGTGGGTTTAGTTTCGATTTTCATGGATATATTTAATATACCTTACGTACATACAAAAAAGAAGGATGATAGTAAGAAGAAGGAATTACTGAGGGTAAAAATGATTGAAAGACATGTAGGGACTCTTATAAAGTCGTACTGACTTATTACATGTAACTTTTAAGAATAATACACACTTGAAAAACTTTAGAGAAATGAATATTATTTACTCAATGTTATGGTTTTACAGAATTCATTGATTCCTTCGGAGAATTATTTGTAGAATATAATTACAGTGCTTTAAGATTATTATTATTAAATCCGACATAAGACTTCCAGTGTTACTACTCTTTCGAAATTTTGTACACCACTTCAAAATATTCAATGAAAGGGGATTATACAAGTTGCCCTTTATCTTTTCTTGATTTCTCTCGGGCTGAATTGCAGCTTAATTTACTTGTCACGATGTACCGTAAAATATTTCAATAAGCTTCTTTGATAAAAGTAGCTAGCTATAGGTTTGTATTTAAATGCCCCTATTACTACATAAACTATTTTGCGTCGTCACACTAAATACATAAAATACGGTTGTACAGAAAAGAAACATTCATTAGACGTACCTACTTAATTTATCAATCAGTACCTAAATACACGGTTTACTCATTTTTGTTTCAACCTTTATATAGTTTATTGGAAATGCTATCTTTACACCACTGTCTTGGTTGCTGGACTTGTTATGCCTAAGTCTTACCCTTATCGAATCTCTTTATCCTTTAATATCATCTACACTGACACTATAATACATAATTACATACATACACTTTGAACCTTCAAGTTGACTTTCCTCGCAAAAATATCTCATTTGAAACTGCGTTTAAAATCCTTTCAATTGTTGATATTCATATTTTATTAGCTGCCTACCTTTTTCGTTTGTTTGTACGACAGTCCTTTAGGTATCTTACTACTTAAAAACAGAAAAACTACAGAAAAAATTATAAAGACACCCCACGAAATGAAAAACCTGTGGACAGATTAAACTGCTTTGCTTCCATATACACATTTACATTTAATTGGCCTTTGTCATTAAATATAATATACTTACTTATTACAGTACGGAAAGAAATCTTTGACATTTTACTATCCCGTTAGCTAAATATAATTTAGGGTAGAGCCGGCAACGCTACACACCTTCATACGGTTTACGGAAACTTTATTCGTACATATTTAAAAGGGTTACGGAAATCCTCTTATGATTTTTTTTATTTTGTGTTTAGTTTTTAGTTATCTATTTATTTATATTATTGTACTAATTAATTAGAATGTATCACTGCATTAAATCGTTGACAGATTGAGTCAGTTGTACCTTAAGGAATAAGTTTGTGGTGTGCAATATTACCAGAATGCTATTCTAACGTTTGGCAATCTGCATTGTAATGTAATGCTTGAGTTAAATGTGAAGAGCTGAGTCATCAGAGAAAGTAATAAGCGTAATTCGAAAATCTAAGTAATGTAAAGTGTAATAAAGTTATAATTAGTGCTTTTATGTTATGTTTGCTTTATTATTAGTTGCCTATTATTTATTTATTTATATGTTATCAACTCTAATCTCCTATATAAATCTGTTATCAATCCATTGAGAATTTATGTTTATGCTCTCCATTCATTGTTTTTTATATTTAAAATGTATTTTGTCCATTTGGATCCATTTGAAATTGTTATCAGAAATCCATTCTCCGTGTAACAGAAATGTAACAGGAAAATCTAATGCATGTCCATTTATTTTATAAAAGTGCAAAAATATCCGAAAAATGCTAAATAAATTAATTCTCAAACTAAGGGAACTGTAACAGAAAAACTAATGCATGTCCATTGATTTAATAACGGTGCAATTATATCGGAGTAATAAATAAGAACCCAAATAAATACTTTCAGTAAAAGTGATTTATTGAATAAAAATAAATTAACAGTTTCCATAGCTCATTCATCTCATGTTATTTACACATGTGTATACATACTTACATGTACATCAACACACAGTTCCCTACTACAACCAGTGTAAAGCATTCAAAGCAAAGACCATTAAACAGTCTCCGCCACAATTGTAATTTATTCACACACTAACTACATTAACAGTTTTGACATTCACATAAACATTATGTTTCCGCGACTAGATATTTTCTATTCTATAGGTAACAGATAACTGTAGTCACATAACACATTCTAATTCAGTTAGTTTCAATCATGGAAAAAAATTAAATAAGGGACAAGGGAGAGCAACAGCAATTTTTATTTTTGCTGATATTTATTAGCGTAATACAGCTCGATGGGCGTTCAATATTTTTTGAGGGATAAATAAGAATATATTCGGTCATTTCATGTACATCTATAATAATAAATAATTATAATGAAAACATAACACTGTAGACTCCATCCTAGTATCATACCTTGATCCTACATTCCGATATTATATACAACTACTAGCTGTTGTGCACTAAGATACTGTATAAATTACTTGGATCTCAAAACTCTAAAACGACATGTTAGAAAAACACTTTTAGTCATAGACATTAAAAAGTGTCACAAATATTATCACGGAAAATGTTCTGCATAGGTAGGTTGGATATACCTCGTTCACCTTCTTAAGAAACATACTTAGACAATAATACTGGTTTCTTAATTAAATGATAATTACATTATTTATGTAACATAACTAAATACATTAAAGTTGCATCAATACAATTTTGGTGTAGTATTTATTTGTAAAAATAACCATTTTTGGTCATAACAATTTCATTCGATCACACTTTTTATTTCATTTCGTACTTTTGTCCTTATTATAGTATGGAGACAAGTAAAGATATGCTTCTCAAAAATAGCTTTGTTCTTATCCCTCACAAAAATAGGAAGGGACATGGGTATAATAATAACATAGGCTATTAGTATTAGTCAATGGCTTTTTGGAATTTCTTTGAACATTGAACATAATTATTAAATATTGCATGGCATTCATATGCATTATAATTGGTTTTAATCTCTAATTGTATGTACAAAACTGGAAAAGAATTGTTTATACCAGTAGAAACGTTTTTAAATTTAGTATCTAAAGGAAAAAGTAAATATTCCCTCATCCGCGAATTAATGAAAAATAAGCTCTTAGAAGATACACTATCTTCAACTCGCCATTGACACCTTTATTTAATTTTATTTAATTTACTCGCCATTTACCTTCAAAATAACAATTGGGTTACCAATATTTCATTATCGTTAGTTAATTTGTAAAACAACCCTACCCTTGAATGTACTTTGAAGTAGAAACAAAATACTTCTGATTAATTTGCAACGAATTGCAAACATAACCCTGTCACACTCTAAAAAGGCATCCCAAAAAAAACGTGATAAATATTACAATTTAATCAGCAGTTAGACTAGGACGTAGTATACCAACCAAAATATGTAGTTAAATATCTACTCAATGTTAGTAACAAAATTGTACAAGTATCTAAATATTATACGCTTTCACACCGCAACTTTTAACTATCTACTAGTGAACAGTTTATATTATTATTGTTAATGGTTCCATATAACATGTGACACTCATTTATTGCATTATGAGTGTGCGAAATAAAGTGGCATGAATCGTAAAATAGAAACCTAAGGAAATTTAATATTTTAATATTTAAAAGGGATTCCTCCCCGGGTTGTTTCATTGCTTGTACATATGAGAGAAAACTTCGGGTTTGGATATTAGTATGGTTCAGATTTTCAGATTAGTCGGCATTAGGGGAAACCTAATCTCTTCGACTCTTCATATTAATTAGATTGTCTCTCAGTTAGTGACACACTACGGTAGGCATCTTTCGTAGCCTTTTTTGCCAAAACGTGAATTCTTTTTGTAAATAGTTCAACTCAACATAAAATTCCAGTTAGGAAGTCTACCCTTACTGTTCAAAATAACCTTTATTTTTCAAAAAATGTCATTATTCTATTTTGAAATAGTAACTCAAAAAAGGCGTTACGCATGTTCCTATAAGTACAGTAGTTCATTGCATGTGGAACGAAAGACATACCCTCTAATTAGGTTATTATCACCAAAGTACTACTGACCCCTTCTCACTTAGTGCAATTTAGAAACTAGTTTGCAAGCAGGAGGACGGTGTTCTAATCGATATTTAATAGTCTTGTAGCACCAACAAGTAAGCAAACAACGATGATTTATTAGGTAGGAATATTAGTGAATTTACCTAGAGCAGAATATACTTAGTGTATTTTAAATTCCCATTGGTTTAGCAGCGACAACTTTTATTGCGAAAAGGAAATTGGCTAGAGACGAATAGAACCCTCAAAATAAATGCAATAGTGAGTGTTGTGTTGCATCTCGCGTACGAATATGAACCAGTACAGATTTTGTATTAGCGCAAATATATAATAGAGTCTTATCTCAACCTCACGTGACACATTTTATTAGCAATTAATATTATGTAATTAATTGTAAATACCAGCTTAGCTTTATTTTCAAAAACGAAATGAAAATGTTAGCCATCTATAAAAGTTTAAATGTATTTTGCAAGCTCTACAAAAGTTAGAGGAATTAGTAACAAATAGGTCCGGGAGCTTGATTTGCTAATGGCGACATTGGTGTAGTTGTAAAGGAAAAAGAACATAAATGCATAAGCTCTAACGGTGGGCACCGTTAGTGGGACTAGATTTTACAAATCATTCCTTTTCCTCCATATTAACTATCAATGGTGGGGAAGAAAAATGAATTAGATGACTCAGTAGCGTCGTCGATGCCAAACCAATATTAACCTGCATGTTCATAAGCTAAATTCTCTGTTCTTAGGATATAGGAATACAAGTACGTCTTAATCGTATAAATTAAAACAGATTTGATTACGTTGGCAGAGTTTTCTTGTTAAACTCTTTTTCCATTTCCTCTTGTTGAACTTTGGCATAAGCTGCGCTTCCAAACAAAACAATCCAGTTTGATGCCCACCATGCAGACGACTTTATATCTTGATATGCCCACACTGCTATTATTGTCTGAACACATGCCTTCGCCGTTCCAGAGATATTGTGAGTCAAGGGCGATGTCAGCTGAAACAACAAGGCTAATTAGTAACTATCCCTTTTAGCCAAACATAATGGCTCACGTGCTATTTGCTTTATGAAAGTTAAATTACTAAACTAGCATTGTATTGAGTGGAATAGGAGAGCATTAATTATAATTACACGAATCAACACATAATACGTGATATTTAATTTAAATATAACATATTAATTTATTAGTATAGAGTATTTTAATAATTACCTTAATTTGCATCGCAGTGACCAAGCCGATGGAAATACCACACACACCACCAACCGTCATCAACAACCAAAATGTCAATTCCGTCATTTGAGATACGAAAATAGTACTCGGGAGCTCCCCAAATATGAACATCATTGGAATGAAGAGAAGGCTGGCATTTAAATTGTTGTAGAAAGTCAGAGTCCAAGCGGAATTGTCAACCCAAGGCAGAACCTTTTTCGTGTAAATCGAATTCAGAGAGACACAACAAGAGGAGAGGACCCCATACACAATGCCTTCAGTTGTAATTGTTCCTATACGTAATAAAAATTATTCAATCAGTTATAATAATTCGTCGCAATTATTTGTCAACCTAATGAGTACCTACTCAAATATAAAATCGTGAATGCTTAAAAAAATTATGAAGCTTAACAAACTATCAACACACCCGACAGTCCCTCTTGGTCAATTCCTAAAAAGTATCCGAAGGTAATGACGCCGCAACAGATTATTGCTTTATTTGATACCGTTTTTTCTGAAAACAAAAGCACACTCGTGTTAATAGATTTCGTGACCTCTTCAATTACAAACAGAAAAATTACTCGGAAAATGTTTAACTTACTCAGAATTGCAAACGTGAAGATAACATTTGTCACTGTTGTCAATGATCGGGCCAAATAATAGAAAGCCACTCCAACATATTTCAAGCACAAATTGTTGAATGTCACCATTCCCACAAATACAACTGACAAGGGCAGAATCTGTAAAATAAAAAATACGTTATTTACAAAGATGACTATAAAACTGACGTATTTAAAATGTTTTAAATCTCTTGGATATTATCCATTTTCATTAGGCATAATCAACTAATCATAGAGAGACGAATATTATTTAAATAATATCAGCATCGTTTAGAGTTTTGTACCTTAAACATGAGACTGGCATTGTAGGGAATGTCGGGAAAACTGCTAATACCACAGCTGGCCATTCTATTTCGGGCCGTTTTCAGTAGCATGCAGACAAGAAATGTGAAAACGCATTGAAACCATGTCACAAACATAGGCGCGTCAAAATCTTGCTGTGCACTGAGCAATGACTTGTTCACGAATACGGTAGCGATTGAAATAACCCTGAAATCATGACATTAATAAATATTTATTGGGTACCCTAACATTCAACATTTGACATTAAGTTACACAAATTCAGATTCAAATTTTTGAAAATTTACCAATAAGCAGAAACGACAATCGCAATAGCTGTGTATTGCTGAAACAAGGATTCGGATTTTATTTCATGTCCCATCGTGAAAGGAATTCTAAAGCGAAAGTTGAAATAACCGAACATTAATTTAAAAATTAAATTTTTTATTTTCATGTTATAGCCTACTTATTGATGACAGGCCTAATAAAATGAGTATTACTTTTATTGAAATACGATAAATGAGAAGTCAGCTTGGATTGAAGTTTAGGTATTCGCATTCGTTGGTGGTGACTGGACAGCCTCGTTTCGCTCACTGCGGCTGAAGCAGGATAGGAGCTGGAATATCAACGAAGCAACAACCACATCACACTTGCCAACATAACACTAAATATTGAAGAAACCGCATTTCCAAATGTAAACACATGATTCGTATTACCATCTAGTGCTGTGTGGTCTGAACAATGGTTATTCTACCCTACTGAAAACGAACCCTGCCCTGTGCCCAACATTCTCACACTAATATTTTCCCCTTCCTCTCTTACTTTGGCATTTTCAATTGTAAAATACAAATTACATTCCCAATGGGGATAAAATTAAGCCGGTAACGTTGGCATAAAGTGGACTTGTGAAAACTCAAACTGTAAGTCATCAAACGTTTACTATTTAGACTTATTTCTATAATTGCCGTATTTTTTTTATTCACACCTGTCATCTGCATTTTGTTGTTTGTATATCGTATCATAGTTTTAATACTATACCGATAAAAACTGTCTAAAAAATTGTTTTATAATATATATTTGACTTACATTTTCAAATTCAGGTCAAGTGTCATACAGTTGATAGTAATAAATAGACCTTAAATGTTTTAGAAAAATATGATTAACTGACAGTTGACAGTACAGTCAACAACTAAGTAAGAAAACAGGTGACAGGTCTTATTTTACATTTTATTTAAGTACACATTAAATCTATGTTACTGAATATTACAACTGACAATAAATCATAAAATAAAGTTAGCTAATTTTGTATCAGGTGGTTTATATACACAAAATGTTTCGTTGAACACTGCGTTGTATGTTAGTCAATAAGCTGTCATTATTATTATTAGTTTCCTGTTAGTCATCATTTGTTATCTATACTTAATGACCTTTTGCATATCTTGAGTTCAATATACATCAGAGTTATCCATCATCCATTATTAAATAACTTGCAACTGACAACATTTCCATTGTAGTATATTTATTTGAACTGACAACTGAAGATACAGCAGACGGCGGAAAGAATTATGTAGCAGCACATTTTAAGTTGTTAGATTTGATTTATTTTCTGCCAATTCCAAATTTTCCTATATATATTCTCAAAACCAATTTTCAATTTGAAACTCGGATTACACATTGTCATTTATACCCGTTACTATATAACAAAAATATGTCTTTATGAAATGTTTCAGGACATACCTTAAAAATGGATGTCACTCAGCAGAAATTAGCTGAAAAATTGACTATACTAAGTGACAGAGGTGTGGGACTACTTACTCGTCTTTACAACATTAAAAAGGTATTTTTTTAATTATAAAATATTCGATTACTGTTAGGTATATCATTTTATTGTCATTTATTTATTTAATTTGTGGTTCTGTTCAGGCATGCGGTGATACAAAATCTAAACCTGGATTCTTATCCGAAAAATCTTTGGAATCCTCTATCAAGCATATTGTCAAGCGATTCCCTAATATTGATATTAAACAGGTAAAACATTTGTTATTAGTTTTAGGGTGTGTTCCCTTGCAGAAATCTAAAAAAAAATAACTTGTGAAAATCCACAGGTACAAAATATTGGACAGTATCGAGGAGAAATAACGAAAACCTTGCACCTTTACTACTATACTTTCGTTGATCTTCTCGACTTCAAAGATCATGTGTCCGAATTACTCACCATTATGGACGCTTGCCAAGTCGAACTTGACATAGTAAGTGTTTGATGTTTATTCTGACGTTATTGTTTCAAGTTTTGCCAATTTATTGCTCATCCATTTTCATTTTTTGCAGACCCTAAATTTTGATCTGGCTAAAGGATATTTAGACTTAGTAGTTACGTACACAACTCTGATGATTCTATTATCTCGGGTTGAGGATCGCAAAGCGGTACTAGGACTCTTCCACGTGGCTCAAGAAATGGCAAATAATCCAGCGTTAGTACTATATTAATATACTACTGTAAAATACTATTATGCTGGTGTGACTCAAAGATAAAACTTGGCTCGTTGACAAAGTATTATACCTTCCAATTGCCAATTGTTTAGCCAATTTGGCTAACATGCATTACCCTGACCTAGCACAAATACTTTTTTAATATTGTGTCTCCAAACAGTGTCATTCGATTTTCTGATTTTGAGATTAATATCGATGTTAAATATTTATGCCTCGTCAATTCACACAATTTTTTCATGGAAAATTATTATATTTTAAAACTTAATAATTGCGTTTCACTCTTAAATAAAGGATCTAAAAGTGAATTTCGATAATAGTATCAGTTTACTATTTAACGTTGTATTTTAATACAAAATGAACGGACATTTATTAATTGTATTTACACTGTTTTACAAAAATTCTATTTAGGCATTTGTCATCAGCTGACAGCTAATCTTAAATTTCACATATCGTAGATGAATTTAATTATTTTATTGTTTAGATTGACTAGAATTTGTAAAAATACTAATGTGTGTACGTAGGTTATTTATAATAATCTAATTGTTGTATTTTCCTTAATACAGAGACACCAGTTTTCCTCGGCTAGGCCAGATGATTTTAGAGTATGATCCTCCTTTGAAGAAATTGTCGGAAGAATTTGGTCCCCATTCAAAACTTCTGGTACGAGCGTTGGTTTCCTTACAAAATATTTATCCAAGACGTAATCTGGAAGCCGACACATTACGGTAGACACCTTTTTATTAGTAATTTCATAACGTGGGAGTGGTTTGCAATGGTCAGTTGTTTGAAAAATAAATTTTTATTGTTTTAGGAAAAAACAAATGCTTAGTTTAACTGCTCAGCCAGGATATTTATTAATTCCGGCCCGGACTGACACAACACCATGCGAATATTTGTCATTGGACACAATGGAAAGATGGATTATATGTAAATTTTACAGTTCTATAAATAACTTTAAAATTAGCTAATCGAATCAGTTTAAAGGTTGATTTTTTATTTTACGTTGCAGTCGGATACATGTTGTGCCACCAAGCATTAAACAATGCCCAAATAGCAGCTGATGAAATGTGGCTCTCAGCTTTGAGGTCTTCCTGGGTGGTAACTCTATTTCGCGACGAAGTCCTTTATATCCATTCATACGTCAACAGTTTTTTCGATACTATTAAGGGCTATAATAAACGAATTTCCGAGGTCAAAGATGCTTGCACTTACGCCGTACAAAATGCGTAAGTCAGATTTATTTATTCAGATATTTTTATCATCTTTATTTTTAAATGTAGAATGTTGTTTAATTATCGACTTCATTTTTAGTGCACTCATGCACAGGGAACGCAGAAAATTTTTCAGAACTGCGTTAAAGGAGATGGCCCTCGTCATGACAGACCAACCAGGTCTTCTGGGTCCAAAAGTAAATCCTGATTTATAGTTTTCCAATTATGTAGTGATGCAATGAGGATAAAATATATATACAATACTTTAATTATATACCTAATGTATTTTATGTATAATTCAACTTACTTTATATTAGTGTTACAAGTGAGCATTTGTATGTGGTTTGAACATTGGCATAATGTGTGTTTTAGGCTCTGTACGTATTTATGGGACTCTGCTATGCTAGAGATGAAGTGGTTTGGTTGCTGAGACATCATGATAATCCACCCCTGCACAAAGGAAGGAGTAAAGCCACCGAAGATCTTATCGATAGACAGCTTCCTGAGCTTTTGTTCCACATGGAAGAGCTAAGAGGTTTGTTTACGCCAGAATATATTTTATGCAACTTGATTTTGAGTTTTAGTTCCACCTTGAGAGGAATATGTGCACAGTGCAGATAATGTAGAATAATCAGTGTAATATGTAATATACTGACAATCATTTCCATTAGGCAGTGAGAAGTTGGTGCTACAAAATAACGGGAAAATAGTAGCAAACTTATGTTGGATTAATTGGTGTGAGATAATGAACTGGCAGAGCACGAAGATTGCTCTGATGTGAAATTATTTATTTAGTTTTGTTTTCTTTTTAGCTTTGGTGAGAAAGTACAGTCAAGTCATTCAACGATACTACGTGCAGTATTTATCTTGCTACGATGGACCAGCCCTAGGACAACTTCTTGGGAATTTCGCCAAATTGGAAACAGAGTCCATGATACTGGCCTCTATCTACAATACTATCTCAAACCTGTCCGTGAAGCAAGGTTGATACGATATGATTAAAAACTTCTATTTTGCCATCAAAATGCTTAATAAGATGATAAAAATCAGCTAAGAGTATACTAATTGCCTTCATGATTTTAACAGTTGAAGATAATGAGATCTTTGACTTTCGTGGTATCCGTCTTGACTGGTATCGGTTGCAGTCTTTCCTCTCGCACTCAGTCATGTCTCATTCTGTGAGCAGACTTCAGGGTTTATCTTACCTCATGAATACGACCATTTTTCATCTTAAACTGGTTGACTTTCAAGATGAACTACTTCTCGAAACATCAGATCTCTCACTCTTTTGGTAAGATCTGATGTCTAGCTGCTAAAACCTCTGTTTTAATGAAACCATATAATTTATCTTAATGATTAACTCGCGGATTTTCATTTCAGCTTCTATAACAAAATATTTGAGGATCAATTTCACATGTGTTTGGAGTTTCCAGCTCAAAACAGATACATTGTGGCTTTCCCATTGATATGTAGTCATTTCCAACACTGTACTCATGAAATGTGTCCAGAGGAGGTATTAATCAGCAATGTCCATGCATTTTTTTGTAACTAGGCTTATGTTTGCTAAATATTTTTCACATTATCAACTACAGAGACATCATATTCGGGAAAGAAGTTTGTCTGTTGTCAACATATTCTTGGATGAAATGGCAAAGGAAGCAAAAAATATAATTACGACCATTTGTGACGAGCAATGCACACTCAGTGACAAAGTTGGCATATATTCTTCTTTTTTAATCTTTTTTTTAAATATAGACAATAGTAGATTATTAATGATATCATTCAATTTTTAGTTGTTGCCAAAACATTGTGCTGCACTAATTGCTCATCATTTGCATCGGAAGAAGGGGAAGGACAAAAATAAAAAGCCAATGCCAGAAATAAATAAGCCTGGTGTTGAAAGTTTTCGCAAGACAAGAGAAGACTTGACTACGTAAGGCTTTTTTACAGATTTTTATTTACAGAGCTTCACTAAAATGTGCTTATAATAACAAAATAAATGTGCTGATGAATAGAATGGATAAACTTCATATGGCCCTGACTGAGCTATGCTATGCAATAAACTATTGCCCGTCGATATCAGTATGGGAATATACATTCGCTCCGAAGGAATACTTGCATCAGCATTTAGAGAACAGATTTGCCCGGGCACTTGTTGGAATGGTTATGTATAATCCCGATACAAATGAAATAGCAAAGCCGTCTGAACTATTGGCCAGTGTCAGAGCATACATGAACGTCCTTCAAACTGTGGAAAATTATGGTATGACAATTTTTATGCTGTATCTCTACCATTTTAATGTATTTGGGGTTACATATTTTCTATTATTTTCCTTGTAGTTCATCTAGACATGACTCGAGTGTTCAATAATGTATTGCTGCAACAAACGCAACAAATGGACAGTCATGGAGAAAAAACAGTCGCTGTTCTTTACACACAATGGTACTCGGAAGTTCTGCTTCGAAGAGTGAGCACTGGCAATATTTGCTTTTCCGGAAATCAAAAAGCATTTGTAGGCCTTGGAGCCGGAGATGCAGCACCTTTCAGTGCTGAAGAATTTTCTGACATTACCGAGCTCCGTGCTCTTGCAGAATTAATAGGCCCTTACGGCATGAAGCATCTAAATGAAACTCTGATGTGGCAAATTGCTGGACAAGTCCAAGAACTCAAGGTACGTTATCTCTTAGACACTTAAAATGGATAAAAATTAATCACATTTTATTCTACCATGTCATTTATAGAAAATGGTGGCAACAAATAAGGATGTGCTAATGGCCCTGCGAACAAATTTTGATAAGCCTGATATAATGAAAGACCTTTTTAGGAAGCTTCAGAGTAAGATGAGTTGAGTGAAACGAAATAAGAACAACACATTCATTTATTTTATGTGTATTTCTTGCTAATTTGTTTATTTTTATTCAGACGTAGAGAATGTACTGCAGCGGATGACAATCATTGGCATGATCTTACGATTTCGGCAACTGACACAAGAAGCTCTTCATGATACCTTGATTGACAGAATTCCATTCCTTCTGAGTTCAATATTAGATTTTCATGAGCACGCACCGAATGGGGAGTCTATTGTAAGAAGTTACGAATTCATATAATAAATTCATGAGTTGCATAATTCTTACTCAATTGCTTTGTGTTTTTATAGAATGTTGCCGAAATGGCTTCAGCTGCAGGAATTCCTCTCAAGGTTGATCCAACACTTGTGTACGCCCTTAGAAGTCAGAAAAATGGTAAATTACATACATTTCCAAGTAATTTGAATATTTATTCGATTTTACTGATTCTACCTTAATTTTCCGTAGATACTGGCGAAGATGAATATCAATTAGCTTGTCTCCTGATGGTGTTTGTGGCAGTATCAATTCCAAAGTTGGCACGTATTGATGGCTCTGTATACCGTGCGTCATTAGAAGGTCATTCAAATAATATTCACTGCCTTGCTGCTGCTGTCAATGCAATATTTGGAGCATTGTTTACCATTTGGGGTCAAAGTGACATTGAAGATCGCCTGAAAGAATTCCTTGCTGTAAGCGTACTCTTAATTCTGTTTGTTTATTTGCACACTGGGATTGGGGATTGCTCACTCTTTTAGTGAAGTAGTGGTAAGGAATTGGGACTGGTAATTCATGAACAGTAACTTTGCTTTCCCGAAGTCACTGTCGCATTCATAGCAGAGAGACATATTTTTTATTCATCTTTTATGTAATTAATAATTTCTGTCCTAAAAATAAATGGTCGTATTTTTGTAGTTGGCCTCGTCAAGTCTGCTACGCTTGGGACAAGAAGCAGATAAGGAAGCAGTAAAAAATCGAGAATCGGTCTACCTTCTTTTGGACATGGTAAATGAAATCCTTTTAGAATCACTTCCTAATTTTACGTCAAATGCTGAATTATTAAAAATCCGAATGGCATTTTGTTAACCATTGCTTTAATATTAAGATTGTCCAAGAATCACCGTTTCTGACAATGGACCTTTTGGAATCCTGCTTTCCATATGCGCTCATCCGAAATGCATTCCATGCTGTGTATAAGCAGGAAAACGCACATGTTCCTTGAAAATTGCTCCTCAACTAAATGGGTGAGGGACAATGATATCCATTTAGTTCCCATTTACGTACAGAAAAGTCTCCGTCAATCCAACTATAATCTATAGAAGTATTCATTTTCTATTCTGGTATTCCAAATGAATTAGATAATAAGTAGAATTAGTGTAGTATTTGTATCTTAATTGATTGGATAACTAGTTTCTAAAATTCCACAACAAATAACCTCTCTGCAAGAATACTGAAAAATGGAACAATCTTCGACAAAAGTGTATTAATGAATTCCGGTAAGTATAACAATTCGCTGATGGTAACTGACATCGGAGTAGCATGTGGGGTCCTGAAACTGCAAGGGAAAAATATATCATAGAAAGTTTTTGCAATTTTTCCATCCAAAATATTAAATTAAGCTTCGTGGATGAATGTGAGATTTCGAATGGCTGTCAATCTAATTTCAGTTAAATTAATTTTGCGTTATGATTATATACTATATAATGAATTGTAATTTATGTTTTAATTTAATTGAATACTCTCATGTCTCGATGCACATTTTTGTAATAAGAAAATAAATCAATGCAAATTAAGTAGAGTTTAGTTTGTGGAACCAACTTGGTGTCGTGTTATGTTTCTATGCGTTAATTTTCAAATTTATTAATAACTGAATATTTAATAACTGAGCTATCTAAAAACGCCAATTTTATGGTCAAATAATAACCATTGTGAAAATTTGTTAGTGTTTAGGTAAATCTGATTTTCACGGTTCTAATTTTATTCAGTGTATGTATGAAAAGCAGTCGCTGTACATTTCTGCTGTTAATAATTACGACAGTAATAATCATTTGTACAAGTTCTCGTACAAAACAAGTATTACCAATGGAATGTATTGCAACATACAAACTTGATGCTTATGTTAATTTTTGTTTTAGATTTTAAGATTTGTATATCATTTTATGCATATACTATAACCTGTGTATAAAGTATTGCTCGCCTTCGTCTGAGGCAAATCAGGAGTATTCTTGTCCAATGTAAATGATGAGAAGCGCAATTTAGTAGCACACGGCCCTTACAAAGTCGAACACAAAATTTTGACCAAAAATTAAATGTGTACTAGAATTTCGCTTAGTAATGTAGGCGTAAATACGTTTTAGACTGAGGAAATTTTGAGATTTACTCAAGTGTAGTATCAGATGGAGAGCAAGTATTGCAAAGGAAAAGACGGTGAACATTAGTAAGGTAAGTAATTAGGTACTAAGGTACGAAAAAGAGTTAGTTGTTTTGATGCAACAATTAAAATAATTTTGTTACCATATGGTTTTAGCTGTAAGTTCAAAGTTGTCTCGGCGCAGAAATATTTCGCAATAAGAATGCCTTGAAATAAGTATACCTATCTGAATAATCTCTCAGCTTTGGGTACAGTACGTGATCCCATCGCTTGATTTGTGTAACATGGTAATATTATGATCGTGACAATACAACACTATGCAAAGTCATATCTGTCTTACTGTGCAAATGAAATAATTGTGTATGTCAAACCACACAAACAAACGAAGTTAGCCTGTAGTGGTCATTTGATTATGCAATTAATTCATGTAGTAGTTAATTCATAAAATTAGTTTGATTAAATATTAAATGTTGCCTTATTAGCATTAGAGAAGTAATTTTAACAGTAATAGTAAAATTATTGGAAAATAATTAAACGTAAAATCAAGTAGTATTGGATTCACGAATTTTTCGTAATGCTAATAATATTATGATGGTGATTATTGCTGTCGTAATGGAATAATTGTTAAGGTATTGTGTAAACTTTTATAAGTACTATGAGCAACGATTAATCCTAGTAGGTTAATAACTTCCAAGTTTAATACCTAGTTCCGATGAGTTTCAATGACCTTATACTACTATCTACATATAAAATAACAATTATTTAGTATGCACTTTGTATCACAAAATGTTACATTCAATTAACGATACCCAAACAAAATAAATAAAATGACCACAGACGGTACATACAGTTACTAAACGTATTGCTGCTTTTTATTTAAATACCAGGTTGGTCTATTAAACTACGAAATCTCTTATACTTAATTTAATTGCCCGTCAAAATGGCAAACAGTTTAGGATGGCACACAATTTTCTTTTTATCATGATCATAACTGGGTTATTGTTATTATGTTATTTACAGAGTATGATGACTACAACAATATGATAACTACAAGTGAATACTTAACCCACTGACTCTCTGTCTCTACTCTAAAATAGTCTAAAATATATTCAGTGGGAAGCAAACGTGAAGTTATTTCGTGTGTCAATTTATCTTCTTTTGCTACAGAAGATGGTCTATTTTGCATACCTAATTAGATTTTGAACTTCTAACTCTGGTCTTAATTTTTAGTTCTGAATCACCATTTTTACTATCAAATCATATTCTTCAGTTCAAATCTTTAAATATAGGGCCAGAATTTGGTGAATTTTCGGGTTCGTTGCGACATATGATTGAAATTCTTCTATCTCGTGCCACAGGTTTCAACTTGAAAGTAGATTCGTTTTCTCCCAAAATTTCATGAGTAAATTCATAACGCACGAATTCCCTGTGAAATTAATAAAGCATCACATTTTATTTCAATAATTTTATTTATATTTGTCAATACAGTTAATTAACATTTATTCGAAAAATAAGATTAGTACTTACTTCATGACATAAAGGGAATATCTTGGTAAATATACATCACAGAAAAAATCTCGTTGTACATCATGTCTTAATCTCATAATACAATCGGACAGAATACTCAATCCAGCTATAGTATTTCCACAAAACTGTAACAAAATTCCATAGACAAATATAAATTAATTCGATTAGATAATTTTATTTCAATGTCTTGTTTGAAATAATCATCTGAACTTACTCTCACGCTGTCAATGTGTGGCTTGATAACTCCTTTTTTAGCCAGATCCAGTATGTGGACTAGTTTTAATTGGGGAACTCCAGGAGGGAAACCTAAGCTTCTTATCCGGTTGATAATGAGTTCATTTTTCTTGTTCCATCTGCTTCTCTCTGTTTCTCGATATTCGTGGATTGCCTAGAAATATTTTCGTCTGTGAGTATTTAACAGAATTACAACATATCTGTAATAACAATAATTATATTTATAAACTCGTAAACGAACATCATCCCAATGAGAATTCTCATAGTGAAGACGGCTGATATAAGGCTCGATTTCTTTCATCAGTGTTGTCTCTTCCTCGGGTGACACAAAATTTGGATAAACTAACATCGTGCTTACAAATTTCTCTTTCCACTTTTCACACTTTTCAAGCGATGGACTTAAATCAAAATATTCACTGACACTTCCGGAACTAAGTTTAATGACTGGTACTGGATTTTCGTGGTTATCGCAAATAATCTTTGTCGTATTTTCATTATCTTTCGCAGAATTCAGTCTAATTTCTCTCTCCGAACATAACGTACTGTTCCGTTGACACCAGAAATTCCTTGTTAACACATTAGTTTTAATAAGACAATACAAGGTTTTATCAGGTATCAAAAATGGCAAGATTGATTTTTTATAAGCCCACAATCCATAACTTCCAAACATTTTCAAACGGTAGTAAAGCGACGTTTTACACTTTTATGTACACCACTTCCTTCAAATATAAAGTACTCTAATGATCACTTCAAAAAGTCTGCTATGCCACGTAGAAAGTAAGGTAACCGTTTTCAAACTGATCACACAATTCGCTGACTATTATAAAATTATTCTTGAATCAACAAGTTTCGAGGGTAGAGATGGTAAATATAATGGGTCGTAGTATATTCATTCCAACTGATTAAAATTGGGAAATTACTCAGGTAGTTATTTAAAATTGAGAGATTACTCATGTAGTTATTCCAGGACAATAACCTCTGGACTGGGGGGAGGAGTTTGAGGTGTAGCAAGCTGACTGAAATATAAAATTAACTGTTAAAAAGATTATTAAAGCAGTTTTTCAGGGTAAAGCTGATAGTTGTGGTGGTAAATTGATTGAAATTGGGACACTTACGGTGGAAGTTCTCCTATGTTGAGGATTTCGATTTCAACGATACTACGCGGCAAGGAAAAGTCACTGATACTGAAATAGATATTATAAAACTATCAGTTAAGCCTAAATAGTTTTCAAAAACTGAGATGCTAAAAACGTAACTTAGTGTAAAATTTATGCCTACTAATTAAAGTTGAGCCACTTACTCCGATAGGTCGTCCTCTTCGATGTATGTATTGGGGACAGGCGAATTAACCGATTCCCTGAAAAATAAAATTATCAGTTAAAGTTAGAACTAAGTGTAGTTCAAACAGTTTTTGAGAGTATGGATGCTAAAAACGCACTGTAGTATAATATTCATACCAACTAATTAAAATTGGGCCACTTACTCGGATAGTTCGCCCAGGTCAATAAGCTCTATCCTGGGAGGGCTGTTAGCATTCAAATATAAAAGTATCAGTTAAAACCAAATGTTTTTCAAACAGTTTTTGAGAGTAGAGATGAAAAAACGTATCGTAATATAATGTTCATGCCTTCAAAATAAAGTTGAGCCACTTACTTGGATAGTGTGTCCTCAGCGGCTTCTATGTTGCGAGCAGGGGAATTTGCAGATTCCCTGAAAAATAAAATTATCATTTAAAGCTAAATGTATAGTAGTTCCAGCAGTTTTTGAGCGTATGAGTGCTAAAAACGTACCGTAGTATAATATTCATGCCTTCAAATTAAAATTGAGCCACTTACTCGGATAGTGAGTCCTCATCGACTTCTCTGTTGCGAACAGGGAAATTAACAGATTCTCTGAAAAATAAAATTATCATTTAAAACTAAATGTAGTTCAAACAGTTTTTGAGCGTATGGATGCTAAAAACGTACCGTAGTATAATATTCATGCCTACTACTAATTGCAATTGAGCCACTTACTCGGATTGATCTCCTAGGTCAATAAACTCCGGACTGCTGGGAGGACTGTTGGTGCTGAAATATAAAATTTAAATTATCAGTTAAAACCAAATGTCGTTCAAACAGTTTTTGAGCGTAGAGATGAAAAAACGTATCATAGTTTAATATTCATGCCTACAATTTAAAATTGAGCCACTTACTCCGAAGATTCGTCCACGTCGATTGCCTCTGGACTGCAGGGAAGGGGACTGAAATATAAAGTTATCGGTTACAAAGAAACAGAATATTGTCCAAGCAATTTTTAAGCGTAAAATCGGCCGTAGTGTAATACTCATCATGCGTACTAATTAAAACTGTGGCACTTACTCGGGTAGTTCTTCCAGGTCAATTACTTCTGGACTTGGCGGAGGGGTACTGAAATATAAAATTAACTGTTAAAACTATTGTTCAAACAGGTTTCCAGTGTAGAACTGCTAATTGTGTTCACAACTTATTCATACCAATGGCTTGAAATTGGTACACTTACTAGTCGTCTAAATTTCCTAGATCTGATGCGTCGATTACCAATGTGCTTGCTGCACAATCTTCCTCTCTGAAAGAAATATAAATTATCAGTTAATCCTATTGTTCAACCAGCTCTCGGGCGTAGAGATGGCAAATCTGTGTCGTAATATATACATATGCCAATTAATAGCAATTGTGATTGTGATACTTACAGATCGTCTAAACGTCCAATGTCATTAGGGTCTAAAACGCATGTGCTAGCATCTTCATTGCCGTCAATCTGCATAAGCCTGAAAGAAATATAAAATTATCAATTATCTTTGTTCAACCCGTTTCCCAGGTTAGAGATGCTAAAAATGTATTGTACTACATTTGGGCCAACTGATTAAAATTGCGCGACTTACTCCGATTGATGAATTTTGCCGAGTATGCATATACGCGTAGTCACAGCACTATTTAAATCACTGAAATATTCTTATAACTTAACACTATTTGGTGCAGCAATTGTTCAGCCTAATGATACTAAATAGTTATCATAGGGCTTTCAACATTGAACGTATTGCATGTGCCACTTACTCGGTTAGGACTCTTGGGACAGTAGGATCAGTTGATACATTGGCAGCAGTTGACACATTTGGAACGGGTGAGTTAATGTTCGGGTTAGTGATTTCCAAGTAACTACGGCCGCTCCGTAAACGCATCTTCATCACTGAAAAATTATAAAATTATCAGTTCACCGTTCATCCTATCGCCGAAACAATTTTTCAACCTCACGGTAACTAACAATGCAAAAAATCAGTCCAGAGAAACACCAGTCTCAAATCGCCGAAACTGAGCTTATAAATGTGCAATTGTGAACATCAATTTGTATGGTGAAATTTACCGCCTTACATAATAGTATTTGCGTTTAGGTCAGCTTAATGTATTCTATAGTCAACGTGTTGTGTCATAGTCAGCTCAGCATAGCTCCTACCTTAGTGTCCCTAGTCTATGGAGAAGAGAAACAGAAAACGAGAAAAATAGTAACGTCAGTTTTGAGAGCACGAGATTTTATTTAGCAAATAAGGGAGCGTTAGGAAACCCTAAAGTTTCCCGGGAAAGTAAACCTCGGTCCGACCTCTGTCGACTTTCCCCACTAATTTTCTCCACTTGCCTGACTCCAGTAGTAAAAGTAAATAGTAGTATCATGCGACGATAGTGTGTAATGCATGTATCATGTCTTGTCTATCCAAAAACATCTTTCTCCGCTGGAAAGTAATGGTATAACCATAATACCCGGAGCACAGATGCTGGAATTCCCCTACTCTCCTCTCTTCTGTCCTGGAATGAGGATGGAGAGGAGGAAAGAGAAATAATAATATAATATTATAGCAAAGTATACGTCTATGTAGCGAGGGTATGTATCTATGTTTTGACAATCTGTTTCTATATCCATATGAAATAAGATTGTATGTGATCGTTTAGGTAAGTTGTAAGTGTTCTCGTCGTCGCTTGGCCTTGTTGTTGTCCTTGTACCTTAAATCCTCGGGCCCTTACATTCCCCAATTCTGTGCAATTTCCCTTTCCTGGACAATTGGATTTCCTGTTGGACACTTCAAAGACACATCCTCCTCATCCGATCCCTTTCAAATATAAACATTCTAAATCACACTTTTTCTACACTCTCCGCACTTCTACTACTCTTCTTCGCTATCTCTATTGTCTCTACTCTTTCACAAATCCCACATTAATAGTGCTAGCCCTGCAAATACGACTCTGTCCATAGTTACTAGTTAGTGCCAAACTGTCAACTATAAATCCTGTGCATCCATGTGCAGTTTAATTAACCTATTGATACAAATACTAATTTATAAATTGTTAACCTAGTCGTACATAGCCAGTGAAAATATATAGAAAAGTTCTAAGAGATATTGAAATGCAAACGCACTATATTTATCTGATACACGCAACTTTCAATCTTCTTTCGCAGAGAAATTAACCATAATATTTGGTGTCAGTAATTGGATCTTGACAGAATATCCAATTTGTTCAATACATAAATGTTTATATGGAAATGGGAATAATAATATGCTACGTAGATTTATACACTACAGATACCGTTACGTCCTGCATATTAGGTCGTCTATGATTGGCAGTATACATACTAGAACTAGTTATAATACATAAGCTCAAATAGCATTAACTATTTTATTCACCTTTCCCTTCAATTACTTTGTAAATATCCTAACATAATTATGTAATATTCTTCTGTACATTAGCAAACGTATTTAAGTAAAATTCAAGTAGGTACTAACACTGTAGTAAGCAAATGACAAAAGTGTGATATAATATTTGTATTTACATAGAATGAAAATTAAGCTTGTAGTGACAGAAAAGATTTTTTAAGGCCAGCATTAAAAGACATTAGATGTACGAAGGAGAATCATTTAATTTTTCCTTGTAATTCTTAGCTCAAGTAATGTAATTTTAGATATTTAGAATCACAAAGGATTTTTAATGAGAGGATGAGAAGTAACAGACCGACTTAATTGACTTTGGCCTTAATTTTTAGTGATAATTTAGTACTGTAAAAGCAATGAGATAGTTTCAGTAGACTATGTAAAATTGTAATTAAAATAGTGAATCAAGAAACACTTATTGTATAAGGATACGTGATATGTACACAGTTACGCCAAAATTTGCCATGAAGTAACGATACAACGAAGTAGGTATTTTTCCGTACTCAAATAAACGCTGAAATAATTTACGGAAGAAAGATGAATTGCCGTACGACTGCCATTCCTAAATGCCAACTATGGTTTTCTTTATAACAAAAATCTGAACTGGTTTATTGTAATCGCAGTACAAGTGTCATTTCTGAATTTCGTTTACTAAAAGCACGTACCGCTTGAAAATTAACAAAATGGACTTACTAACAGTTTCTAAAAAGTATCTATCCCTGAAAAGGGGATCCTACAAGTGTTTATACTTATAAATTAAATGAGACTCGAGAGTGAACTTCATTTTATAGTCATCAAATTCAGAATGACAAATCAAGGAATTAATTACTACTTGAATACAACCAAATACAAATAAATTTCAATTTTTAAGACAAAAGACAAACAGAGAAAGGCGAGGAGATTGTTAATTGCCTGGAAATGCAAGTGTTGCCAATTAAAAACTAATGAATGTGCCAAATATTTGCCAATACCTGCTACTACTAATATATGAGAATAACATCGAAATTATCTTAATTGCTCTACCTGGCTCTACCTTCAATAACTCTTTAAAGTACAACTTAAATGCATCGTCTCATGACTTTATGATCTCATCTTCTGGATGTAGAAGGACAATGGAGTAACTCCAGCACTATGTAAGTAAACACACTTTATTCATTTCTTTCAATTGGCTTTGCTTTTTCATTTCTTATTTTAGGAATTCGAAAGCTAAGAGCAGCATACAGATTGCAAATGTAAACTGAGACAGTTATTGGAATATTATTATGACTTGTTCTTATTTCATCCAATATAATCCATTCATTCAATAAACTACCACTAAAGAATTAGCCGAAGTTTCGGAAATAAAAATGTGTGTTTAAATTCTTTAGGAAGCCATTGCCATCGACAAAATAATTTAAAATATTTGGGACACTATATCCCAGGAATTCAAATTTTAAGATGATTTTAAATTAAATAGGCTGATCATTTTTGGAAGCCGAAAAATTGGGACAGTTTTCGAGCGCGGAAAAAAATTGACTTTTTTTCGCCCTGTATCACATCACCACGATGACGATACGCAACTTTTTGGCATTTTTTTGTTATGCAAAATATATGCGGTTTTATGGTTACAATCTTACAATGTTATGGTTATGTTATTGTAGCTACAAACTACAATAACATTTAATACTAACTAATATGTTGAATTTTTGACCATAATACCAATTTGCGATGATTGACCAGTGATTTCTTTAAGAAAACGGGACGCTTTCGAAAAACCGGGACATTTTCGAGTCGGCGGAATGTGATCTGAAAACCGGGACTGTTCCGGTAAAACATATTTGATTGATGGTTGATGGTCAGCCTATTTTAAGTATTCAACGAAAACGTTTTTGTTATTACTAGATCTAGCTAAATTTTTAATCGGTTCTATCAAAATTAATATGGCAGTGTAAATACCTATACCTATCTCGCTCCTTGCTCGCTATTTCTTATTTCCGTTTTCATATTATTTGTCGCAACACTTGACAATTAATTTCTTGATAGAAATATTGGTAAGTTTGCATTTGATTCATTAGCATGGAAATGGAAAGCATCTTCAAAACTTTGGAACAATTTAATTCGACACAAATTAGTTAAATAATTTTGTCGATTCGTCAATTTATAATTAATTATAAGCTAGAGAAATACTGATACTAAAGCAATTGGTTTTAGTTTAATTTCTAGTTCAAACATATACCATACACCAATTTAAATATTGAGAAAATTACATACCTACTAATTATTATTGTTTTCGTGTCTGCGCACAAACAATTAATGAACGTACCTGATAACATCCATTGGTACCTATTTCAAAAAATGCGTAGCATAATAATATCTTTTCATTTTTTAACTACCTAGCCTTACTAGAATTATTGCATCGTAGACAATAGTAGTGTAAATGTCATGAATTACTGATTGAAGTCATCCTTTTAAAAGATGCAATTTCCGATAGTCTAAAGCTATAACTATTTAAGCATCTAAGATTGTATAGAAGGGATGTGTCGACAGAGGTCAAAGAGTAGGCGTTAAAATCCTTCTCATTGCAGAAGTGCTCTCAGCTTTTTTTTGTGCTAAATATTGCAAATACGGGTGTCGAACCCAATTGGTTAGACTTTCGGTTCTGTACTCTGTCTGTACAACTGAGTAGTAGACAAGTGAAGTAAATAGTAGTAATAAAGTGTATAACAGTAGACGAACGACGTACACGTTGTGTGTGTAGTTGTGTTGTATATGTATACCTACCGATGATAGAGTCGTAATAATAGGACGACTACTTTAGTATACCTACGATAATAATATTATTATCTGAAACTGAACTGAAGTCTGAGCATACGATATACAGAGATTCATTCTTGCTTCAGCTACGTCTTACTTAGTATAGCAAACAAAATTACCAGAATTGACTCTTTGACTAACTGAAACTGAACTAACTAATCTTAGCTCTTTTTCTGTCTACTGCACGTGCTGCAATGATATGCGATGCTTTTTCATTTTTTGCGTTTACCATGGATGGGCCCGAAAAAGATATCTCTTTGCAGTTCACATGTTGCTGCTTGGCATTAGATGCCTAGGTATAGGAGAGTGGCGTTACACACAGCCGAACGACGGATTTCTGCAGATATTTCAAGATATTATAGATTGAGACCGGCTTGGTAACAGCTGAAATGGCCGAGGAAATCGACACGTTTCTCTCTGCTAGATCACAGCATATTGCTTACCTGCTTTCTTTAGCTCAAAAAATAAATTAGTGTAGTACAGATTGTCAAAACAATCTCTATTATATTCAATACACTTAAAAGCGATCTGGATTATTTTAATAGGTATATAATAAGAAAATTATGCAATTTAGATTAACTTTTGAAACTTCAGATCGTTTTACAAGATTCTCATTTAAATTATAAGGGAAATAGCCCTTTCATAATCCTCTCGTGCTAATTTTGCAACTGTTTCTAACAAAAACAAAATTAAGGAAATTCCTAGCAACTGCTAAAAACAATCGAGGCTGAAAAAATAACTTCCGCTCTTTGAGACGCATCAACGTAATATTGTTAGAGAAGAGTACTTATACTTACGATCCACGTTCCATTAATGGTATAAACTTCTGTCTGCAATCAAGGTGCATCTAAAAACTCTATTAAATATCATAATTCACTCTCAACTTGATTTACTAACTAAAATAACTCACTGCAATTTTTTTGCAGCGAGTGCAGAAATGAGCAAAAGGTACGCAGAACATAAACCATTTCCAGATTTGCGGACTAATAGTCACGCTTTATGCGTAGGTATCTCTGCAGGGCTCTCTAAACGGAAGTTGCTCTTAACCATTGCGAATGCTAAATGCTAATACTTTAAGGTAATTACTACATTGCAGCACATAGTAATAAGCATCAAGATTAATCAAGAAGCATACGGGTTTCTTCGACGGAAAAATGCATTGCTAATCAACCTGAACAGTTCCCATAAAGTGGCCAACCTGTACAGACTACAATAATATTATTATTATTAGCTAATAAAATTACGACATAGGTATGCGAATGTGCACTATGGACATGAATGCCTAATTAGTAATAGGTTAGCTCCCTTTATCACTGTTTGACTATAGTTACTTTTGTAAGAGAAGTGTACGAGTTATAGGATGATAATAAAGGAGCACTCCTTTCAATTATTTGATTGCTACAGTTACTGACAAATAAAATCAACAGAATGCCCAGAATAAAAAATCAGAATATTAAATTGTTGAAGAGACTCCATATTCTTTTATGATTTTCACTCGGTTTTCGTGTTCTGAATTTATCCGATGACATTTTTAGTTTTCATTTTGGAAACAACGTTGTTTTATGGAGTCGGAAATCAAATTGATCATTCGATCAAAATAAATCTGTATGTGAATCTAAATCATGCGTTTTCTTGTATATCTAGTCCTGTAAGTCGAAAAACGTGCCTTTTTGCATGGTTTCGTATTACTACTTTTGAACATGTAAACGGGCCTACGGCTTATAGGCGCTACAGTTACTTCTGCTACTTCTCTTACAAGGCAAGGGAAGTATCTTTACGAGATAATATTATTATAAGGGATATAGTGAATAAGGGAGAACCCTAATATATTGTATGTTGACCTTGGGGTTTACTTACCATATATACCTACTCTCTATCTTGAATGATCCGAAATGATGATGCGTGTCGTCACACAGTCACAAATATTGAGAGAACGCAATAATTTATTATTGACAAGAAAGACACTACAATACAAAGTAAAATTGTTTGAAAGTGAAAAGAAAGATAAAAAATAGCTTGTCCTCTGTGTCTGTGTCCTCTAGTCTCCTGACTTCTTCCGCTGGTACTGTCCGTTCCGTACTATAACTGCTGCTGTGCAACTGAACCGCCGTCCGAGCTGCCGAAGCACATGGGTCGGGTGCTGGGAATAGATTATTTAGTTTGTCTTCAGGGCTTTGACTAGGAAAGAGGTCGCGCGTAGGTACTATAGTCTTTTTTCAATCTATTTATCTTATTTATGTCTGCCAATGATTTGTTTCTATAAACCATAGAATCCCCGACTTTTACAAACTTCGCATTTATTTGGTCATTTTATGTAGATGTCTTAAATTGTGTTGTACTTTATCAGATTTCATAAAACAATTAAAAAACATGTTGGGCAGGGGCAAGCAATGGAATGATATAATCTTCTTCCAAATAATTCTTATATCCACATGGAATTTTACCATTTAAAATAACTCGTTGGCTGCTATTGCCAATATATATTTCAGCCTGTTATTCTGGTTAGCATAAACACCTTTTCTGCAACTACATAGCTACATATAATATGTAAGTACGTAGCATACAAAGATATAACACATAACACATTATTATATTGGAGATTAAGCATAAAGGTTTTTCGCAAGACGGGTGAGCAAAGTGAGCATAGATGAGCGTATTTTCAAATAAATATGAGATTTTGAAGTACAGAGGGGGTTTATTCTGCAAGACGCAATATCGGACGTATAATAATTTATTCTATAGTGCTAGTTTAATGTTTAGTTATTAGTTAGATATTCACTTTTATTAGGTAGAATATTATTTACGCAGGGAAGCAAGCAGACAGACGCTTGTTCTCGGAGATCATGCAGATTGCATTATTATCATTATTATGCATTACTATTATTATTATTAGGAGAGGAAGAAGAAAAGGAGGGCCGATAGAGATAATGTGCCTTGCCGAGTATCAATCGTTGAGTTACTTACGTGCACTAAGGTAATCATGTAGCGCAGGCACCTATTGAGAATACAAATGAAGAGAAGAGGATTCTTGGGTGCTAAGAACGTTGGCTACTTTA
Source organism: Tomocerus nigrus (assembly GCA_019776505.1). Taxonomy (NCBI): domain Eukaryota; kingdom Metazoa; phylum Arthropoda; class Collembola; order Entomobryomorpha; family Tomoceridae; genus Tomocerus; species Tomocerus nigrus. The sequence continues at coordinate 37,581 of JABASI010000325.1, forward strand.
GCTATAGAGAAAGATGTAATTGAAAGTATTGGTATTGGCGTCATGCATGAAACCAGACTGGAGATATGAAATGAGCTCGACATGAAGTCAAGTGGCTATAGGTGTCATGTCAAGTCAACGGTTTAGTCTCTTTGCCCTGCTCCTCTTATATTATTATTATATTATTGTTTGCTAAAAAAATCCCCTATCTCTAATATCCCTTTATCCCGTGAAAAAATGCTAAATTCTTTTCATATTGTAACAATGTATTTTACAACCTTATAACAGATAGATACAAGTAGTGAGTAAGAGTAGGAGAAGTTTGCAAAAATATTATACGTTTATTACTGGCACTTTATCTTCTCGTTCGTTGAGTTGAGTTCAGAGCAGCCAGAAAACTGAGCTCACAAACCAGATAGGATTTGTAATTGAAAGAAGCACTGCCATGCATTTCTTATCTGTATTTGTATACATTGCGCCTAATTCAATAACCTTATCTGCAATTGTAACTGACCTTGCTAATCATATTGAATTTGAGTAGAACCGTGGATCGACAAAGCAGGAGCAGCTTCAGAGCTACATAAAGACATGCTGAAAAGTTGAGAGTTGACAATCATGACATCAGCCACTAGTACATTAGGAGGGAATAAAAGTGATCTGTGAGTACATGCGTCCGAGGAATTGAATTATATCCTATTCTCTATTTGTAACCATAGAGTGAAGAGTGAAGGCGTGTACCAGATTTGCATATACTTAGGTACCTGCTTGTCATCTTTATGATGGTACTGCAGATGATACAAAAATTAAACAATGCAAATACAAGTGTAGCATTATAAATATCATCTGTAAAATAATTATGTCGAATGCACATAGAGTGAAATATTTATTTCCTACTTGTCTTGTAGCATATGCAATTGAGGATAATAGAAATTAGAATAGATGTAATTCTACTACAACATTATAGAAAAAATATTTTCAATCCATAAAAAATTGTAATTTTCAAGTTTCATTTTTAATCTTCAGATTTCTCTTTTGTTTGAATTTAATTAAATTTATTCATCGCAATAATAACGTCGGAATGTCATTATAATAACAGGAATTATTTTTTGTTGTAAATGAGTAATCATGCTATTTAACTGATAAATTCCTTAGAGGCCTGCTTTTGCATTGCTCAGTTTTTGGTCATCCTATGTAGAAACTAGTGCAAGTGTAGTACATAATTTAATTTTAAGGTTGCTTGGTAAGTTGCTCTTAAAGACAACAGGATGCACATAGAAAGAGCATTAGTGTAAATAGAGATGACTCCTATCTCTACATTTCTAGACAAGACATAGTCCTAGATACTAGATAAGATAGTGGGAAGGAACGGATATAACTCCAAGATAAAAAGCAACAGATAGAGAGAATGGAAACGCTGTGTTAAATAACTCGTACGCATGTTGCAATTGTGTAACTGCGATTAATGCTCCTCTGTAAAAGCACGGCTATACCTACCATAAAATTTTTCTAGGAATTAAAGGCACCGATTTGCAATTTTCATTAAATAGAAAGAGATAAGAAAATTACAGCTGAACCAGAACATGTAAATGGGCAATATAAATGTAAAGTATTATAATATGCGTACGAACGTACTTAACTATACGCTAGAGTTGTTCCTACACGGACAACGTGTCGGAGACTCCGCAGAAAAGAAGATGCATAATAAGGTGTTGTTTTGCAAATGCAAATGATACGGAGGATGCTTTCAAAGCGATTTTAATACTCAGATTGACTAAAATAATTGTGATAAAAATACGTGTTTCCTTTTTACTTATAGGACCTGTTTTAAATACAATGTTATGTTTAACGCAAAGTGCATTCGTGACGCTGCACTGCTTTGCCTCAAATTCCTTCCAATGCCAACACTCAATTTCCATTCTCTACGGGTATTTGTGGAACAATGATGCTCTCATGCCACCACAATCGAACACATTTTCCGTGAATTGTCCCATCTTTGAATACAGATTTCTCCCTAAATTACAATAACAGACACTTTTGCCTGCATTTTGTAAATACATACACTGCCAGAACATGTCATAAACCAATTTATGGCTATCTCATTTTTCGCTTTGTTCAATTAAGAAACAGTTTCAGCTTAGTATTTAAAAGTATTACGTAATTGAATTTAAGATTAAGATTTTGCCATTTATAAGAGACACTCAAAAGTCAGAGAGTTTAATTTCCCCGAGAAGTACAAATGATTTTTGTGCACATTTTTAAATGGTGATGGCTTTATAGTACAGCATATAATTTACACACCAAGCTGCATTTACATATACTACAAAATAGTCATATTATATCCCCAAAGATTGAATTATTTAGCCATATACCAGTTCTTAGGGAAGAGTAAATTAAACAAGAGTATTGAATCCTATTTCCATACAAACAGAGAAATGTTGTTTTCCTAATTTTATTGTTCACGTTTTTTTGTTTGATGTGAAGTTATGTGTGGCGTGGCTGTTGGCAGAGATAAGAGATTTTAAAGGAATTTGGTGAAAAGTTTCGTCGTTGATGTGATGATGTATGCAGTTAGTGCAGTAATCTGCTCGGCTGTCAATTGCAGTGGAAGTGCATAAAGGGAGGAGGTTAGCCACGGTGAAGGTGAAGTGACAACAGCTCCGTACTATTTATTAACATGCCTACCTGCATTATTTAAATCTTCTGTCATGTACTCTAATGATCGAGTCAACTCCAAAGCCACAGGGAGTTTCAACGAGACGCCAGTTCAGCGCCGCCTTTCATTGGCAAAATCCAAAGAGTGGACACGGGACAAGAAAAATTCCTTCTTCCTCATACTATTTACATTACTCATCAAAGACCACAAACCTTTTATTTATATCTGTACTTTGTTGACTGTTTTTCAGTTTAGCCCTATTGGCAATTGGCATAGTACAAAATTCTACAATTCACGAATACAGTCTTCTTCCCTATCCATTTCAACCTTTTGCATCAATTCATCATCAGGTTTATGGAAGACAATTTGCGAGATTCATTAGTACCGCTCGCGGGACAGACCAGCACATTAGTCATTCATTGATCAAGATACGAAGAATGCTTTTTCAATGCTACTCGTATTTTTGATGATAAGAAAACAATTGCATTAAATATCTACTTGGCCAAGAAAATATAATGGTACCATATATAAAGTTTAATTATAAGGAGTTCCAATAGAGGGGAAATCAAAAGTTCTTATGTATAAATCTTTTACTAAAAGGCTAATAAACACTACTCCTTATCTAAATTCTAAATCAATATACCATTTATATGAATACATTTTATAATTTATGAAGGCTACAGTTGCATAGTCCGTCAAGTCTCCAGTTTTCGCTGAATCAATTTCCTAAATAAATAATGTAAGCGGGATAGTTTACGTATACTCTGAGATTCGTAAAGGCCGTAGCCAACTCTCGGAGTGAGGATTACTAAAGGAAGGAGAAAAGAAAATGGTAATAAGCTTAGATAAGAAAAGCAAGCAGAGGAGATAAGGAAGCGGTATGCAGATAGTTGCTAATTGTTATGATATCCCTCAATTTGTACAGCAAGGACTAGGGAAAAATCACTTCATGTCAGGAATTCATTCATCTGCATGTTTATAGAACAAAAACTCATAGTCAGATATCGCTGTTGTCGAGGGCATTCTCTACGGGAATGGAAGTTCAGTTCAGAGTTCAGACCAATAATCGATTAGGTATTATGGGACACCTTAATTCTGCGGACTGATGTGCCCCGGCCTTAAATAGTAAATAAATAATGTCCTGAGTACTGAATACCATCTATATTATGAAAATGGAAACTTTCTCAGTGTAGACGTTTGTAGTATTTATTCTAGTCTTAAAATTTCTTTCCACCGAATGAATGCTATCTGAATTTCGATATTCTTGCATTATAATATAATTTTATGCTTACAGATATATAAAATAGTATTATGATTGCAAATGAAGTATATCCGGTGGTGCGGATTGTTACTTCGCTTAACATTCCATGTAAAGTGCTAATAGACTCAAGACTCAATAGCGATATTGGGTTGAGACAGACTTAAGCATATGTTTTGGTGCTGGTAGCAAAGTAAATCAAATTCCTAATTGATGTGACAATAAGTTGGTTAGCTAGCACCATCGAATTTTCACTCAGCACAGATGTCTTTGTTGAATTCACATGACAGGGACATCAGCCACGAGTTTTGCTCACGTAGCAAAGATTTATAGGCTGCACTAAACGTGTCGTCGCCAGCGAAACAAATAGAAAAGCAAAAATTTCAATAGTTGCTAGAAATAGGTAGGCTTTGCTGAGGAATCTAAACTAATGCATTTCTATGGAGGACTGCATTTCTGCAAAGCCAGTTAGGCAAGCCAAAAACTTGATAGTACAATTGCCTTAGAATAATAGAAACGAACCAGCAAACTCACTCACATGGTTAATCAGTCCCAATGAACCGATGCATGGTGATCGAACTTTGTATTTTATTCAACTTGAACTATACATTTACATACTAGATACTTGATGGGCCAATTGTAGTAATACGCAAGAAGCTATATATACTGGGCCTCCGAACACTCCGAAGTAAATAAATGTATGCAGTATAGGTGGCTATTATGCTGAATTTGCTGCGAACACAATGTACGTAACTAGCAGTGCAAGATACTGAGCACTCTCGCTATTGCCATTGACACTGACAATGAGTTTTATTCTGGTATCTGTGTGTGTTGTTATATTATGATGTTGGCAAAGCCTGTTTGTCAAGTTATTCTAAGCAGTACAGAGCAGATACAAGGGAAACGTCAAATTTACAACGTAATTTAATAGTATACAAGATGAGAATAATTAAAAATTATAAACTGACGTGATGTGATGATAAACGACAGACAGAATGCATATAATATTCGTATTCCAGTCGCTCCTTACAGATGCAAAGAGAAGCTCTTGTTGTGCCTTGTAAGTTGTTTGTACTTGCAAAAGTAGCCTACCTACCTAGTCAACTATCACTCGACGAACAATACAGTATTACCTATGCTATGCTGTAGCCAGTGTTTGACTAGCCACTGGCTAGTGGCTTTTTTGGTAGTGGCTAAAATGGCCTAGTGGCTGGCTAAATTATTTGTTGGCCACTGGCCATAATGGCCTACAATGGCCAAAATTGTT
>JABASI010000326.1:0-42705 GCA_019776505.1 Tomocerus nigrus
TTTTCAACGCTGCTGCATTGGGATGAATGCATGCAATGAAAATGATCTTATTTTTACCGGGAAATTCTCATGATGCCATTTTTTACCGGATGGACTGCCGACTGTGATCATGGATGATTAGGATTTTATAATTTAATTATGATTTTGACGGTTTCTCTATACTGGTTACAGTATGGTTATGGTAAGTTGGTAAGTATAGTATGGACATGGACATAAATGCAAGACATAATTTATTTTGTGTCCTTACAATAATAATATATTTTATAGTTAGGGATATAGCAAGCCATAATGTTATATCATTAGCAGCCATGAATTATTATTGTGAGCTTTAGGATAGTAAATACATAATGTTAATACAAAATAATGCAAGTTTAATACTTTTCGTGATAATTTATAGCTTATATGGTATGGTTAGTAATTTACTACACAACATACTCAGTCGTAGAATCCCCTTCCCCTCCGTAATAGCTATGAGTATGAGCATTAGAACTTTCATTAGAATGTAAGCTTTTTGTGTCACTGGTAAGTTGCTGAACTGCAGATTGTCCACTTTTACATGTTCGCTCAGAATTCGAACATTGTCTATTGAAGACGTCATTGGAACCACTTTTAACACAACCAGGTTTATTTGAACTTGAGGATTCTAAGGTGGGGAATATGGGAGTCCGTCTTGGATATAATTGAGACGAATTCGGATGGAAATCGAACGCGAGTAGATTATGGCATTGTTCCGATGCTGCGGAGTTCACGTCAGCAGTTTCTTTAGTGTCCTGTATCGACTTTGGGTGCTCTTGGTAATTACTGGTCCAGTTTTGATCTTCATATAACTCAGGGTTCAGTCCTAATATTCTATATAATTTAATTACTGGCAGGTATATTTGTCCGGTTCTTGGATCTCGTCCCTGTGTGATAATTATTTTAGTAGTTTTCGTATTTTTGCGAGAAAAAAAAACTGTACACGTTCATTACTTACCTTGATGAATGTGATACGTATCGGTTGACATCTATGTTTATGAATGAGAGATTGCATTTTTGAACCAAAAAAATGTCTTACGAAATTCCCATTAATTTCATCAATAATGTCCCCAATGCTGATCTTGTCAGACTATAAACAAAATAAATCATCAGTTTAATATAAACATAGAATGAATTCATTTTGGTGCAAGAAAAAACGAATGTGATGACAATTTTCAAAAAATTACAATCTGATCTGCCAAACTGTTTTTGGCTATTTCGACAATAACCGGAAATCCAATTGGGTATCCCAACGTAATTCCAAGTTTGCTTGAAGGGACTAGCTCAGTCTTGAAAAGCACTGGTATTTGCCACGATTCATCCAAGAAGGACGAATTTGTGAGATCCAAATTGAAAGTATAATTACTAAGTTGCATGACTAGGGAGAAAAAGATTTGCGAAAGTATTTCATGGCCAAGAATCGAAGTTTTCGGGTTGTGATTTATGCGAAGAGAATCATCGTTAAAATCATTATTTTCTATGTGGAACTGTATGGGAATATGAAGACAACGCCGTTTTAAACACGTCCGTATTAAAAGTCTGGCTTTCCCAGTTTGAGTTTTCGTCTTTGTATTTGCCAATACTTCATCAAAGGCAACTTTGAACACTAAGGGGATCACTCTATATTTCCAAACCACATTTATAAAATTATTACATTTATATCATGAATATTTATCTTATACTTATACTTACTTTATTTGTAAGCAAATAATACATGAATTAATTTTAGTAACGTATTGAACCAAACTACACAACACACACCACTACCACACAGCATAAAATATGCCTACTGCCTACCTAGGTATACTATACAGACAGACATACTACACTACTGCTAAGTGCTACTACCATACACATTAGTATTTCGTTCAAAATCTCACCGATGATATTTTCTTACAAGTTGATAAAACCACTGAAAACAATCCGTTTTCCAAGGAGTAAATCCATCGTGCCTAATTACACCTTTTCGGAAGATGTTCTCTAAGCAGTGGCATATCAGAAATACAGATTCATCATCGTCACCATATGGTCCTGGTTTAGAGACTAGTTTGGCTATATGACCTATGTATATATATAAAATATATTTTTATTGGATTTAGAATTTTAGTAAAATTAAGTTAGACAATGGAAGGAAACTCATAAAAGTCTCACCTTTCAATTCTTTCAAGAGTGGATCACTGAGTGTCATTTCAGTTGCATACCGTATCGATAACTAACTCAATGTGTATATATGCTATGCAGAGTGAGATTCTTTTTACTCCAATGCGGTAACTGGTAACTCAATGTATTATTCAGTTATTCAGGCCAGATCGTCATCTACTCGCTAAAATTTGAAAACATCTAGCACATCGATTATACTTCTTGGATTTATGTAGAGTGTAGACATTATTATACTTTTAGGTAAGTTACTTTGTGTGGGTAAAACTAAAGCACATAAACAATGAAAGTTGTACCTAATGAAGATTTGTGTGGAGGATTATGTTATGAGTTATATGGCCCGTATGTACCTAGTATATACTTAAATATATTATTATTATAGCTATATACAATTACCACAACATAACATAACAACCGTACACGATAACACTATACCACGATGCAGATGTAAAGAAGTAAGCTAAGCACAGTAAGTAGTGTTTAGAAAATCAATACATTTCTTTTCAACCTACCACCAAACAGCACAGCGCCTGACTGAATCCCTATTCTGGAATTGAGCATTTGGATTGAGATGGAAAGCTTTTTTATGCATATTATGCATTAAATGTTCCTGGAAATGACAAAGTAAATATAATAATTCAGTATTAGAGTTAGTATCAGTATCATTAGTAGCAGAGTAACAGTATACTTGTGTGAGTGTGGTACACCTGCCGGTCTGCTTACAGGTAAGTATACATACAGAGCTGTATTATGCTGATGTATGTGTACTTGCAGGTCTGCATTGCTTGATTGATGCTTTTCAAATAATTACGATAAATATTCATGTTTCGTCTTATAAGTATAACATACAGAGCTGTATGTAGACTTGCAGGTCTGCATTGCTTGATTGATGCTTTTCAAATAATTACGATAAATATTCATGTTTCGTCTTCGTACTTTAATATAGTTGTTAAATAATTTTCTATTATCTACATATTCATTATGTACTCATGATAAAATTACATGCTTCACTCACTCACTGCCATTTCAAAATCATCTATTTTAATGACATTAACATACATACAGAACCTTTTACCCATAACCTTTGTCCCCCCGTATCATGCAATATCAATTTAAAATGACGCATATTGTAGATCTTGAATTTTATTAAAATGACTATAATATACGCGTATACCAATGCAATTCCAGAATCGAGACTACTATTTATTGCGATTCTTGACATTATTGATAATTGATACCAACAATTCTGCAACTATATTTTATTTGTTTTTATGTTGGAACTTGGAACACGCGTTCCAGGTTCACTATAATTCAGAAATACGCTATGGGTAAGACCACCGCAGACAAATCGGGTGTTAATAATAATAGTGATTACAGAAATACATATATAATTTTGTCTCTGGAGTTTTGGGTCCGGATGGGTAGGAAAGGGGATCAGATGGAATGGAGCGCCATCATGCAGCAGCTAGACTTTTCCTTTTCTTCGGTTTCATTGAAAGAATTTAGTTAAATATAGCTTTTTATGGGCATGTTACATTTTGGGGGTCGGAGGGGTAGATGGCGGCGGGGATGGAGGGGGGTCGGATGGATGGGTCGATTTTCCCATCCTGATGGATGATGAAACAATAATCACCCCCACGCACCATCCCTGCAAGAGTCCTCTTTATTTTGACCCAAAAGTAAATTTTCTCAAAATTTAAAGCTAACTTACTAGAAATGAACCCAAAAGCTAACACAAGGAAAGCTGAGAAGACATCATGAATATCCATCGGAGAAGGACTCGATGCGTTCGTTGAAGCACTTGCACTGCATGCAAGCCCGGTTTTTCTTTTATAATCCAAATTGTTCCTTTTGCTAACTCCACTCTCTCGAAAAACAAGAAAACTGAAAACAAAGAGCATCTGCATAATTATAGTGCTTACACGAATTACATAATGACAAAGTAATATATAATGTCTTAGCTTGAATTGGTTGTTATAATTAGCAGCATTATCATATAAATTATTAATCCACTAAGAATTCCATTACCGATGCTTGAGATGTTCCCGGAATGGTGAACGAGCCCGGATGTACATTCCACCTTGAATGTTTGGAAAGTTAACAGACATCTTTGAAAACATCTGGCATATAACCCTATCTGAAAATACCTTTTTAGTGGGATAGTAAAACAAATCTTCGGTTGTAACAATTGCTTTTGGGTTTGGAACATTTAGTTGGACAACAGCTTTCTCTACCTCGATTTTCAATGATTCGTTGCGTTCGTCCTTACCCTTGCGCCTGGCGATAGTCTATGAAGAAAAAATTCCATTACTAATAATTATAATGCGTTTCTAATGGGTATAATCTGTATATAGTAAAAGCTTGCTGCTAAGATGCTGATACCTGATTGCGTACCTGAACTACATTAAAACTTGATTCAAGTAGATTGTCTGCAAATAAATCTATGCCACTGTTTTCCAAGTCGTCCATATTTTTGATTGGGTCTCTTGCAACAGATAATCTTGAGATAATTACAGCCGCATAAGATTGGTAGGTTAAAACTGCAGTAAAAAGTCCAGTAATAATCACAGTTTTTGTGGACAGGGCGTTAGGAAGCATGTACCATCCTTTTAGAGTGATTGTAGAAATGGCCCATAGAAGTGAATCTTTTGCTATCTGGTGATCTTCAATCTCTTCAATTACAAAAATATCCAGTTTTTCTTTAATGAAGCTGCAGAGTACTAGACAGGTTATAATAACTAACCATGCGATTATTATCGACAACCAGAGATCCCTTTTAAAAGGTAGCAGATAAATATTTCGAAAATTGCTTGGAGGGGGTTGAATGAAAAATGCATACAATTTCGCCGAGTAAAATGAGGGTAAAAATGTCAATTCCTTTATCCGGTATTCCAGAAGTTCTGAATTTACAACCAAAATATCAGCCAGCTTATTGACTAAAATCAGCCCCAATCCAGAGACGCTGCCATTCGTCTGCTGTGATAAACGATCTTCTGCCCTCATAGCTTTTGGACTACATTTACATTAGAAATTACACATATACCTATTTGTAAATTGTAAAATATATAATATTATATTATGAATGTAAATGTATTTTAGACATATGCTCATTAAAGAATCATTTGTTGCTATACTTTGGGTGAAAATAAAGTTAATAAAGCTGTATGCGTACATGTATGCACGCGTAACATTTACTACCATATATACCTAATACCTACCTACCACTATAAAATGTACGTCATACAGGTGTATGAGTGGTCAGTGTGGATTGTGGATAGTATGTACCATAAATAGCAAAATTAACTTAGTTTCTCACGTGAAATTTAAAGACTCTGCTACATAATTAAATGCTTCTACAGCAAAGCCCGCTTTGAAACGCACTTCTCCATTTACATCTTCAAANAAATTTAAAGACTCTGCTACATAATTAAATGCTTCTACAGCAAAGCCCGCTTTGAAACGCACTTCTCCATTTACATCTTCAAATTCTGTCATTAGCTGTGTTTGTGGATCATCCTTCATTAATATTTCAATTACATGTTAGAACCCAAGGTAATATATGCACAATTGTTATTTTCAAAATCGACTAAACATAAGTCTGAATTGCATTTTTATAAATGTACGGTAAGGTTTGGAAATAGTACATGAATAAAATGTTGGTAATTTATACCTCTGCAACTCCAGATATTGTCACTTTCTGAAAGTTTCTTCTCCTGGCTTTGTTATTCATGATTGAGAAAAACAATATTTCCTTTATTGGATGATATGTATCGATTACTGTGATATTCTTTACTCCGTAAATCTCTAAAACAACCACTTTGTCGTCAATACTGTTGGATGCATTTGGCTTCAGGAAAAACAGCACAAAGACTTGACTGTTTAGTTGACATTTATTTAACGTGGTTTCCATTTTTCTAAGATGGTTCTCGTGTTGCCTTATTTCTTCAGGATTGGATATGTAAAAAGGAAAAATGAAAATCCAAAAAGGTTTCCATTTATAAGTATCATTTCCATGAATGTTGCTCGCCTGAAATAATATTATTATCATTGGTATATTTGCCACATATTTTCTAGTTACAAATTATAATTATATAGATCATATTATGTATCAGATTATTTTGTACATTATATATACATTACATAATCAATCAGCTTATTGAAAGATGAATCATTTGAAGGAAGAAGCATTATAACAATTCGATTTTTGTCATGTAAACTTGTCCAGTTTTTTCGATCAATTTCGGTGCATAGTCTAACAGAAGAAAACGAAGCAAATAACCCAAAGTCTTCAGAAATTTCTTTTTGCCCCATTTCTAACAAAGGAAAAATGCATTTTATGTACTATGTATTATTGTTTCTTTCGTTCGTATTCACTTAAATATTACCAATTAAGAAATGTAATCCTAAAAATGTGAGGCTAAATGGTGTTAATGATAAATTCAATATTACAGTAGTAATGGAAGTTAAAGAATAGAGAATACAAATGCTACCATTGAATATAATCGCGTAGTGTTTCTTACCAAAATTCTTCTCTCCACATACAATTAAGTCGATGTTCCTTGCTTCTTTTAAATTAAAAACTTCCAAATAATTGATACTCTCAGATGAACCACATAATAATGTTTGGGTAATTACGGTTGTTAACAGAAAGCACTGAAAGAATTTCATTTTAGTGTCTTATTTGCAAACTTTTCAAAATCTATTTTTCCCATGCAAACCATCCAATCGTTCCCTGTGACGGTTTTAACAGAGCAGAGCAGAGAGCTACGGAGCAGCGATTTTATTGACATTTTGAGGTGTTACAAGATAAATAGCACATACATTTGCATTTCGGCTGATAGAAACCGAAGAAGTCCAGTTAAAAGCGCCACGATTCAGACAATAGAATAAAAGATCTAGAAGATCTAGCCCAAAGTGTTTATAGACATTTTCTTATGTTCGTGGCTAATTTTGTACGAAAAATAAGTGTTACACTTTAGACCATAAGATGTTAAGCCTACGGCATATGATAACAATGTAAAAATATAGTTTATTATTTAATACCTACCTACATCAGTCAAAGCAAATAATTTGGTTACATTTATGATTTTCAAACAAGCACAAATGTTTCTGTGTCTGTCATCAGTAATTTCCTTATTTTCTCATGTCATCCATGTGTCCAAGTTGATTCTGTGTAAATATTATTACCAAATTACCAATTCTACAATATTGCTACTTAGTGCTTATCTTATCACTGCCATATAAATAGTGCTTGTGATGGTGAGGCACCTTAGACGCACTGTACTAGCAGATCCTACACCCAACTAGCATTAAGTGGTAACTCAACACGTTATTTTTATTGAGTTGAGATTGAGACTGATGAAATAAAAGGTAGCAACTGCAATCAGCTATTAAATTGTGATAGAGTGACGTAATAAAGCCAATGAGGTATAGTATAGTGTAAGCTGTAAGGTATAATACATATACCTAGTATCTGAAAGTCTGAAGATTGCTTTAATTGTTTACGCAAAGATGACATACCAATACAGTGACATATTATACATAATATTATGTAAAATGAATATAAATACATACTTATAGTATATATATATAATTTGGATATATTGAGACTTTGGTACAAAGGTAAAACTTTAATTAAAATTGCAAACGAAATTGCATCTCTGTTGCAAAAAGGAGATTTGAGAAACATTACACAACAATCACGCAGTCATTCTTACCATTATAATCCTAGTCCTACGGTACATTATAGATTATTTACTTACAAAATTGATCTAATTTTAGTACAAAAATCTCACTTATATATTTACCTAGTTATCTCTAATCAGAATCACGTCTATTATTATCGTGCAGTGCAATTGTATTTCATTCATAACTTACAACTATCGTTGCTTACTGATTAACTCATAGACACTGAACCGGTTTCATATGTAAACCGAAGGGAAATGACCATTGCCCCAACCTAAGAACCTATTTGCTATCATTTCAACCATGTTGTGATATTAATTTATGTTTTTTATTTACAGCACATGCTAATTATTTTGTAATATCTGAGTAAAATGCATTGTGTGACTGCCGACTGGTACTGTTGTTTGATGTTGGGCACCTACACTCTACACATTATATCTGACCTATACATTCGATTCCTTTTAGAATCTACGTACTGAAATCTTTCTGTTTATCCAAACGAATTAAACAGGCATTAAGTGGTAGAATTGCTTCTGCCGAAGAATTTTCTTTGATACCAGTATTTCTTTTTTACCTTCTCAGGACTGTTATCACAGGATTCGACCGTGATTTCACCGAACTCGGTATTTATGACACCCCCGTGCGGTTGAATTGATTGTAAAAATAATTTACAGCCCTCCTCTGTTTTAAAGCGAGCTTTTAATGGTCTGCTACTACCATTTTGTTTCCCGTTTCCCTTTGTCTTTACTTTTCCAATTCTTCCTATTCGAATTACCTTCAGACCATTGAGGATTTTACTTGAGAGACCGAGTGTTTTTGCAACTTTTTCAAATTGTCTTGTATCCATGATATGATCCATAAAATGGGAATTTGGTTCGGGTACGTTATACAAGAGAACAGATTTACTTTTGGAATTGGCATCAGGTTCGTCAATAGTCATTTGATTTAAAGTTTCGTCAAGATCCACGGAATTATTTCTGCTCTTTGTGACACTATCTAAACCATTTGATGAAGAAGATCCGTCCTGTTCGCTCAATGCTCCATAAGACGCTCGTTTTGAGTTGCATGAAATATCTGAAGTATAGCTGTCTGTTCAATAGGGCAATTCAAAATAGAATGTATTATAAACATCTCATATTTTATCAGCATTTACTTTGATTGAAGTAAACAGTTCAATATGCCTAGATAATTGATACTACATATAAGAATACAAACATGTAAACACATAATCATGTAAAAGTGGGGTAGCCATACCATACCTCGATAAGTAGTGTAAATAGTCTCTACCATATCCTCGTTACAAGAATTTGTGTTACGCGATTTTCGTCGTCCAAATGAAGATAAGCTCTTTCGGGCAACGGACGATACTATAATGCAAAAAAAATATCCGAGATATTTTTCTGTCATTTACTGAAAACTGTATTAAAAATTTATGATCTTTAAGAAATTGAATAGATTACCAAAAGAGTCTACAGAATTTCGTTTCTTTTGAGATTCCCCGAATTCGTTAGTTGGATCTAACTGTTCAGCTAACCAAATGTAGTCTGTCCTTCTCAGAATTTCAACAAATCGCTCAAAACCTCCTTTTCTAGGTTTCCATTCAAATGTAATGAGTATTTAGCTCCCCATCAATCAACTAGGCACCAGTTTATAAAATGAACATTGAAATGAATGACAGGAAAATTCATAGTTACCTTTTTCTGACCGAAGCAACTACTTCTGCCATAACAATTGAGTTAGTTTTTTTGTCTTGCTTGATCTTGCTAAGATATGTATTATGTACTTCGAAACTGATAGTATTATCTTCCAAAAGGTAGCTATGAACGTCCATGTAACTGACCATGTCAGTTATCAAGTCCGTGTACTGACTCAAACGGTTATTACTTTTCAGTTGGTCCATCCTTTCCTGATTGCGGCTTCAGTCGAAGTTGTCAGAGCGGCTGCAGTGTGCAGCAGCAAAACTGATACTGGTCATCCCCTGGTTTTGCAAAACATGATAAATGCACTTCTTTACCTTGTTTAGCATTTGTATAGAGTTTATGATTTGCATTTATATAGCTGTTGTTCCACTGTTTTCTCATCTCATCTATCTTTGGCCAAACACATCAGGCAAACTCGGTAAATACGGCCCAAATTATTGAAGAATCGAATCGCGTATACTGATTTGGTCAGAATTTGCATATATTCGCGCTTAACCTTTTGGTAAAACAATTTCATTTTTTTCTTCTTGAATCTAGGTGGGCACCCTTCCCCCCTCTAAATATGTCCATGAAGACAACATTTACTTTATATTTTTTAACATAAAACTTTAGTTTATTATGATAATTATAATACGCTCGAATTCATCTGTTTATCTGTAGTAGGTATATCATAACTTTTTCACTGCAACTTCAGCTAAAACCTCAAATGAATTAGGTTAAAGCATTCACCGTGTTATTGGGATGTAATCTCACAGGTGAACTGTCCTTCCACACCACATACCAACTTTATTTACGAAATATGCCTATTGTATTAAACTTTATAAAAAATAAATCGCATCTTTGCCAAACTTCGTTTTGCCTATTTTTTTTATGTAATTGCATTCATTTCCTGTAGACTGTTTTCCCCTCCACTCAGGCTACCGCTAGTATGTTTTCATTTATTTGTTAGGTGATATGCATTTAGATTGTATAAAATGCAAATATCTCTTATGGTTAGAGTTGAGATGAGACAACATGTGGGATGGGAACAAGCTAGGATATTTGTTTGTACAACACCAATCATATAGATTTTCCTAGGTGTCAGATATCTTATATCTTATCATTGCAGCGATAATAAAGAATCGTTTATTGTAGTCATTCTCGTGCAATAGGAAAACTTTTTATACTTGTTTGGTATTAAAAAAACTGGTAGTTTTAGCCAAATGCACTCTTGTTAATAAAATGTTACGACTACATAATATATACTAAAATGTATTCATGTTTTGAATTTAACTGAAAGGCCTTCTATTATCAGCCCTTTTGCCATTTAGTAGCTAAGGACGTCCCTACAAGAGTTTGCCACAATTTCAGCGAGTACATAATGTGAATGTGACAACACGTACGATTGGAACGTTTTTGAACCTCGCAACATTAACATTACTCATTCTAACAAATTCTTAAAAGATGTGAATCAAACTACGCACGAATTGTGCATGTTAGCAGCACATGAAAATCAACAGTTCTTTGTAAATTCTAGATATATCTGATGATAACGTATCTTGATTTCTACGGTGCGAAGTTAGATCGAATATTGAATATTAACGTTGGCATAAATGTTTCTTCTTGAATCCAAAATAAAGATATTGGCAACTGAGCTGTATTGAATTTCGAATAATGTATAATAATGAATGATGTATCAAAGATCAATGTCAAAAATTTCCACTGGTTGCACTTGCAACAGAAAATACTAACTTAGTATAGAAATGCAAAGACAATTATTTCCCACAGACAATTACCAAAGTTGATCAGATCTGATAGAACTCATAGAAGCAATTATACTTTGAGAATCTTTGTGGACGCAGGTAATGGAATGGAGCGGTCGAGGGTACCTAGTGCCTGACATGCCTTTATTATTGTGCCATTATATTGTTAGCTAAATTGTTACAAATAAAGGTAATAATGACATGCAGTCTTTAAAAGCTTTTATTTAACTGCATGAACAGTTCAATACCATTAGTTGGAGTTGGAGGTAAGAATAATCTCAGTAGTTGGCTTCTCTTTTTTCTTACTGTTAACTGAATCAAAATAATGTATGTCCCTATAGTTAAGTCTCCTCACGCAATAGTATAATTCAGCTAAGTATAAATCAACGAAGAAACTTGAGACACTTATCCCTTTATTTCAAGCATAATGTATTATTATGTTACATAACAAATTGCATGAGTCACCATAATTACGTGTAATAACTCATCTACAATATTTTTTGTGAATGGTATAAACTACTCGGGCTGCTTCAAGATTAACTAGGTAAGTACGAGACGAGTACGACGTATGTGTTCCAATTTACCAGTAAATGTGTCTCTTCGTCGCTTAGTTCGAGTTATCTCAACACTATTACAATAGTAAGAAAAAAGCACAATGCAGTTTTCCTACTGTAATGCATTTGCATCAAAAAACAAAGATACCTATATCAACGTAGCTTTACACAATTGCATCTCCAAGAAAAAACTTTGATGTACAATGTACATATACATGCATAAGTACACCACATAATGATTGCTTGCTTACATGCATTACTTTTAAATGCGTTGGCTTTCGTTTCAATCCTAACTGCTTGTGTTTGTAACCTAATTATGTTTATTATGGCGTTTTGAGTTAGAGCTTTACGTGGTATGTGTTATTGGCTTGATCCGTTTATTTGGTAGACTCCACACTACACCCTACACCGTATAGTGAATGCCTGCGATGAGAGATTGTTGAAAATGAAAAAGAAGACAAGATACTCGGCATTTTGGTGTGAGTTGAGTGGACTATGACATGAGTCAAGGCCGTTTTTACTCTTATGGCGAAATAAAACTTGAATTCTGCTCTTGTGATAGTCTAATGACGATTCGTGTGGTCAATGAGTTTGTGTATATTCCTACATCTCTCCTGCTTACAGATAACATACTTAAGCATAATGATGCGATTTATGAGCTCGTAGTAAGGACTCAACACATGTAAACAAGAGTGACAGTATAGACAGCTAATGTAAATGTGTATAGCAGTAAAGAAAAAACATTAATTAATAAAAATAACGCAGGTGTGTAGAAAATTGTACTTTGTATTATAGTCTGGCTGTACCTAAAGATGTAGCGAAATAGTGACCTAAGCTAATAACATTCAAACGCAGTATGAAGGACAGAGTAACATTATTATGTTCTAATTGTAAGCAATTGCACGTAATCGTAAATGGAAAATGTGGTCAACTCTCCCTACAAAGGTAAACATATGAGATTGAATAACTATGCAGGGCGGATGGATGTGGTCTGACTTTTCTATATAAGTCAAAGCATAAATTCTAATCCAACTCTTTGGCCTAATAGAGACGCATCGCAGGTAAAACAGAAATACCTGCTCCATACTTTTAACTGTTTGTTACAAATAAACTTGCAAAATGAAATCCCTAGGACTTTGTGCCGTTGTTCTTCTTACTTCTGCTGTCGTAAGTTTTAATTATAAACACTGAAACAATTGCAAATATTTTATAATTCAATCATTAAGCATTATCATGTGTAAATGAAATAGATGTCTACCGCACATCACAATGATCCTTTATCTCCTGTAATTCGCCTTTTGAAGGAAATCCGAAAAGCTCGCAAACATGGAGGAGGATTGGGTATCGGAAGAGAAGGAGAAGATGGACTAGTTTCAGCTTCCAATTCACAACCGTCGTTTTCATCTCAGAATCCACAAGACCAGAGAATAACGATACAACTTCCTCCTAACTACCAAATCACACCAAGACCACCATCATCTCCCGAAGATATTCGTAGAATTAACGATGGGGTTAGCACTATCCTGGGGGGAGTTGGTAACCTTAATTTAGAGCAAATCCTTAGAGGAAGTTTTATGTTTACCAGAAATAATAATGTACGTAGTGTTGCAAACAATGTTATTAGTTCCATTTTTGGGAATCCCTCTGGTGGAAATGGAGGTGGTGGAGGTGGTGGTGGAGGTGGAGAAGGAGGTGGACCTGGTCGAAACTAAAGATAGTGTTATTGCTAATTTTATTTAAGTAACCCATAAATAAGTAATCTCTCCATATTTACATGCTATATTAGGTGCCTACACATGTCCTAATCATACATAGATAAACAAGTATCTAAAATGACACGGAACTTACGGGAACCATTCTCGATTACTAAAATCGTATTTTTAAAACATTTTTTAGAAAAAATTACATAATATTGTGCACGCACTTGTCTGTGCGTTTTATATACCTTAATGTGCAATCAAGATTTTTATACTTTGTCAACATTTATATACGAAATCATTTACCGTACAACTCGAATAAGTTCACCAGGGTGGATTATTGTTTCACCAATGCATAAAACGCAAATGTAATAGTTCACTCCCAGGGGTGAATTATCTCGAGGGGATGAACCAATCTGAGTTATATGGTAGGTAATCATTCAAGTAGGTAGGGGAATTTTATTTAAAACGCAGCTTACACAAACTTATCGCCAAAGGTAGTCTAGCTAGATAAGTTCAATTTAATATTTTTGATACAATACAGTAAGTAGACGTAAGAATATAGTTATAATTAATTGAAAGTATTTAAAGTACAATAATTTTGAATATGAGAATGACTAATCAAACTAACGATCTAGCCTTTAGACAAACCATATTTTTGTCTTGTTGCAAAAATTGGCATTGTTTAATTTCTATAGATTTGTACTTTGACATTTGTCTATCATGATGGTAAGTTGACGTATAATAGAATAAATAGATACAAGTAGTAAGTTAAAATGTAAAATAAACTTTTTGGGGACAAAGAACAATAACTGGTGTAAGTGAATGAAATGAATTGAAATTGAAAGGAGAGGTCGCAAAGCAAGCATTTTATTTACTTCTTCATAAATCAATTGTCTTTTCATAATATGCATTTTTAGACATTCATTAAAGATTTAATTATTGACATTTCAATATTCTCTTTGCCAAAAAATGTATTTCATTTGTATATAAGACATTTTATCATAATAATCGATAACATCCATAAGCTACCTAGATTTAAATGGTAATTGGATTTTTAAGGCTGAATGAGGTTGAGAATGGCAGCTTTGTAATCACCAGAAGTTTCCGATGTCACGGCATCGTACAAAGATCGTTCATAAGTTTGCTGATAAACTTTTTTAATTGTCCCTAAGTCCAATTCGCACCTTGACACTATGATTCGGATCAATGTTGGGTCATCCGTGCCAAATCCCTTCATAGCCAATTCCAATTTCTCGGCATAATACAGAGGCTTGTTATTGGCACATTTTACTGCATGAAAATGTCATTTTATAAATCATTAGTGGCAGACTTGTCATAGAAGAGGTTATAGTTAATTTGGTAGTAGATACATTTTAATGTGTATATGTACCAATTGTGAGAACCGCAGTTTGTAATTTTCCAGAAAATTCAGACTTTATAGCATCCTCTAAGGATTTCCCTGAGAGCTTTTGGTATTCGTCGAAAATTAAACGAAGTTGACCCAATGATTGATGGGCCAGAAGAACAACAAAGACTTCTTCGTCTGTTCCCCATTTTCCTTCACCTAAATAGAACATAGGAACCATGATTTAATTACATACTTTACGTGAAATTGGCTGCAGAGCAATTAGCACGCAAAGAGAATTTCTTTCCTGTGCAGTGACATTGATTACGTATCATGTTGCTTTAATTTACTACACACACCGGCAGCGTAAAGCTTTTCTGCTTGTTCTTTGGCTTTGTCTGGATATATCCCACGTTCATCCCTGACACCCTTATGTCACAAATGAAATAAATAAAATATTATTCAATTACTGCATGAATAGATAATTTAATAATAAATTGGAAGCCAATAATATACTCATTTGAGAAAGAGGGAAGGTTGAGGAGGAGAGAAGACATAGGGAGCCTTAAAGTTTTCTTACAGCAAGGCCTACCGTCAGCAAAAGAATCATCAGACTTTTGTAGTCCCCCGACACTTCATTTTCAATTTCTTTCTCTAAAGACACTCCATATTTTTCTTCATACGCTTCAACTATATGCTTTATTTCTTGATTAGATCTTGTACACAGTACCTTACAACAAAGAATTGCATTTTTAATGGGAATTTATTATATTATACCATCGTAAAGTACATAAATATAACCAACACTGCATGTGAATCTAATAAAATTACATTCTAAGGAAAATTGCAAGGAGAGTAATTTTTTGTTAAATATTTTAATTCTCCCTACATACTGGGGCATTCGTACGATTTTTAGAATAGTCATACACCGATGTCTTTGCAATGGTGCTAAATGAATTATTAGAATAGTTTTCAGGAAACTTAGTACAGTGCATCAGGATATGAAATACCCTGAAGAGAATAATATTGTTTAATTATTGTAGGTATGTTAGTTTCAAAAATTGACACTTTTACAGGTATTCCTTTGATACAACCTAATAAAAAGTAGATATAAAAGTATGGCTTGGGAATGGAAATGTTCTAATGGAATGGTAATCTAGTTGCACTGCATACTACTAAGCATTCCATCAGTCCATCCATATATCATACAAAACTGTATTATCAGAATACAGTTGAATGTATTATGTAAATACAAGTGTTTATAGTTAGAGGTTTTATAATGTCCAGGACAGTTTAGATAGTTTAAATTTGTATTTTGCAATTTACCTCAGTGAGCACATCTTCGTCTGTTCCAAAGCCTGCCATGGCGTTGTGTAACTCTTGTGCTAAATAATGTAACGGAGTTTCCATTAAAGCCAAAATGAGTTTCTCGAATTTTCCTCCGAGTTCACTTTTTAGATCTTCTATTAGTTCTCTCCCAAATTCTTTCTTGAATTCTACAATGATTTGCTGCCTCTGTGCATTTGACCTTTTCGTCAGAACATCAATGATTGCAGCTTCATCCGTACCTAAGCCTTTCATTGCAGCTCTGAGCGCTTTAGCATCTTCGGAAGCATTGGACCCAGGCAGCGGTCTCACTGTCGGTTCCTTGAATATGTAATTTAATTATAATTCCAAAAATGTACAGCTATCCATATTAAGACATGGATAATGTCACTAATGTAGATTTACGACTAAGACTTTATGGTTTAACTAACTGACTTTATAGTTTATGGCTTTAATTTGTTGACAATGCATAAACTTTTGCAGTCTCGCTTCATCCGTAGATTAATTACATATACAGCCGAGTTATACAGTTAATACATTACTTCTCTGAATGAGTGAGTGTACGAGTATCAGTATTACTAGTTACATTAGATTCATATGGTATTAACAGCTTCATTAACTGGATGTCCACGGTCCAGCTACCCATCCCATTCTGCCCTTTTGCTCTCCGCCTGCAACATCCGCCGAGCACATAAATATCTACCCTAATTAATATTCATGGTTAACGATTATGATTAACAGCAAATGATTTTCCTTATATCCTATGCAATTAAAATTGAAATGCTTATTCCGAGATATAAAGTACTGAAGCATTGTGTTTTAGGCACTTTAACTTAATTTTAGTGTTCGTTGGATTTTATTACTCTGCTTCTCTTACTAGTGAATTTGATTTCCTTATTTTCTTACATTACAAAAAGTAACAGAGCTAATTGAAGGAATTAAGTATGTTTTGTACAAGTGTAAATAATAATATGTTCTGTAAATGATAAATCAAAAATTCTTACATAGTATTCTCCAGACATTGCTCCAAGTCCCCTACAGGTGTGTAAACTAAAATATTATTGGAAACACAAATGGTCGATGTAAATAACTGAAATGATCCGGAAGATAATTAGACAAAAGATCTTGAATTAAATCGATCAATATGGTGAAATGTACAGGTAGGTACTTTAGCTATATGCAGGCCAGCAGACTATGAAAGACTATTAGAAAATGCGCAAGTATATATAGATGGTTCTATACCGAGAAGATCTCTAAATGACAGCCGGGAGTTGGTTGGCAAGTATCCAGAGATGCCGAGAGCACGGGAAAATAAATGTGAGTCAGAATTCAAGGAATGAAACACATGAAAATGCAATGCAAACGAAGTTTATAAATAACTAAGTAAGTAGATATGCAAAGAAATCCAATCGTGTCAGGAAAAGAATAACTGGCTGAACTCTCCATTGACAAGCTGTGTAGGAGATGGAAAATACCTCTGTTGTATTTATGATTGTGAAGATATAAAGTAGAGGTTAGACCAAGCGATGACGTTGCATACAGAAAGCACAGTATACTCCCACCAACTGCACAATTTGGTTTTATTGCTAACACAGCAGTGTCATTACAGTTAACAATAGTTATTTTTCATTTTTAGGAATAACAATAAAATAAATTAAATTGAATATCACTACTACTACTTACTAGTTCCGTAAGCATTAATATTTATGGGTAATCAACAGTTAATCAGGATCACTTGGACTTTTATAGCGCTACATTATATACAGATGCACAAATTTATATTTTGACGAGTTACAAATGCAAGGAAAATATTCAATCCACAATCATTTACCCTCTTGCCATTTAAATTACAGACACCATTTAAAAATTAACTGGTACACAGCCTCAAATGAAAGAAACCATATTCATCAACTATATTAAGCCACCTACATATAATATTGTTATAACAGTTTCTCTTATGATGATTACCAATGTGATATTTACAGTAGTTTCATAAAAGTGTTTTTCGATGCACTACTTATTTGCTACTCTCCTTGCTAGGAGAAATATCAGGAAAATCGTGATTATTATTTAAGTAAATGCATCAAATTGGAAATATACTAAGTTAATTAAAAGCATTCATTTTTACGGTCTACGGATAGTAAAGAAGCACATCATAATATAATCACACCTATTATGAATAGTACAAATCAAGATTAATTATAGATAGATAGTATATTTGTACGAAACCAAATTAGAAACCATACATATTGATAATTGATTAATCGCACTAATAATTAGTAAGTAGCATTAAGTATCAGACTTAAATGTTTTGCCAATATAACATTTTGGTAAAAATATTGGTTGTTCAGTACCGTTTGTACAAAATACAGAACCATGTACAGCTCAACTCTGTCATGGCCTTCATTTTTAGTGGTAGTAATTTTCGTGATTAGAGTTTTGTCTTCAAACAGGTAACTTAGTGCCTCCTTTCAAAACTGAAAAAAACGGTTATTTATTAATTTCAGGCTTTATAAAAATTAATGTATCTTTGACATATTTTGTGGCTGTCATTGATTAATTAATACTAATTATATTAGTGTACAATAATATAGTACCTTTGGAAATATACAGATAGAAAAAGTCGCAGTATAACAAAGTCTGAATGATGCCAGCGACTATTGGAATGGTATCATAAAAATCTTCATAAATGTAGCGATAGATCCAGTTTATTATGTACAGACCTACATTATAAAAATATTAATATGAAAATTGTATTTGTATTACCAACTGATGATGCTTGCAGAAGGAAAATGCATAAAAATTACTATTAGTATTATATAAATTGTTTACTGTTCCTAACATAATAAGAAGTAAGCAAATAATACCTCTGTAAGAACCGAGTGCAAACAGATAATGACTGGTAATGGATTCGGCCTCTCCAGTTATTGTAATTAAATATAGTTGGGGCATAATGGCAACGGCTTCGATATAGATGCTAAAAGTCCACATAATCTGTAATGTATAAATAAATTACAAAAACTTGAAAATTTCGTGGCTATTTAAAATCTAGTAATCTATCGACAGTTAATGTTTAAAGCTTAAAAATCTCAGCCGTAAACCTCAATAAATGTGAAAACATAGGCTGTCACTAAGCTCAGTAGTATGGCAGGAACAATCATAAATTCGATTCTGAAAGATTTATACGACACATTAATTGATATCAATGGCTTTATTGTTGAAAAGTTTTTACGATGTTAGTACTGAAAAGCAAACAAAGTTAAGAGAGACAAAGTACCGGAAACTGTCATGATCGGTGTCTCTTGTCCGAGTTGAGTTGAATTTGTAATATATGAGATACACAGTGGCGTAGCTAGCAACAAGGAAAACAATTTTCATCACAGTGTTGTATGGGGACACATAATTTGTAACAAGGTCCAAGTATCGCGCAGTGTAGGATACTGCAAATAGAATTTGCGTCTTTCCCGATATTCCTGTCAATGATATTAATCAGGATCCAATGAATTGATGTGACTTATTCCTCATTTAATATTTACCCTAAATCATAGATAAAAATTCAAATAATATTTAACAATATGCAACTAACCTGAACAGCTTCTGGTTTTCCAAATTTTCAGCAATAGAATAATGATAGCAGCTATGTGCGAGAAATCACCAGCTAATCGAAAAATATTCATCTTGCTCGACACTCGTTGAGTAAATCAAATGATAGCCTTAGGATGCTTTCGCTGTTTTCGACCCTTGTTTCGTTGACAGACAAATAACTGGTGAACGGCCTCCACAGGAGAGGATTTATCTGCTCGTGCTGCGTATAATCAAAGACTTGTTTTTATATATTCTTATATAATTATTATGTAATTATTTGAATTTTTACCCAAAAAAAATCGGAATTTCGCTGTCTCCTCCAGTTGCCACTTGCCAGTCCTCCAGTCTTCGCTAATCAGCAACAGCTAGGAAACACTTCAAAACTTGTTAACTTAAATGTTTTGGCGCGTGGGATGATAGAGTCATCTTTCCTCAAAACATCAGCAGTGAACCATGGAGTCAATAAAGATACAAGGAATTGCACGTTACCCATGTTCGCCGTGTGTAGCCTTTCTTTCTCTGAGGCACAGCATTTCACTTTTGGTTCGAGTTTTCGTGAGAGTGAGAATTTGTCTTCAGCAAGAAATTGCAGTAGCGGCTGGGCAGGAAAGTCACTAAACAAACTCGACTCTCAATCAACTCAACCTCCGGGCGCCTAAATTCTAGTTTCTCTCTCAAAATAACCATTTTAATCCGCTTACTGCTGACTGCAGTCTAGACGAAGTTTAAAAAGAGGTAAAAAATTATAATCTTTATTTACCGCAATCACCGGTCATCATTAATTTGCCAAATCACAGAAAGTCGATGAATATAAATTTGAAATTGAACATCTTAAAATTCAGAGTTCATCTTAATGGGAAAGTGGTGCGCAAGTAGCAAGTAAGTAGCAAGCGATTATAAATTATTGTCTAATATTTATAATCATGCTTAATTTACACAAGCGAGTTTTGGAAACGCTTTTTATGTGTGCAACTGCTGTGTTAGAGGCAGCGGGTGTTAGAGACTGGGAATTTCAGAAGCCACATTATATAGGTATACATTATCATTAAGGTATTACGTACGTGTCTATGCTTTCACATTCACATGTATTAATGTGGAACTGTACTTGTTAAAAAGTGGAAGCTATATAAATTAATGTATTTCAATTTCAATGCGTGATTCATGATTCAATTATCACCAGCCAGCAGGATGACTTCTTCCTAAAATTATATAGATACAATATGGAGAGCACAACATAGTCAATATTCAAGTGTCAAGTAAGGATCTGTTTCGTTTATGTGACAATGTGAACAGATTGATACACTGTATATAATAACAACTATTTAAAGGTCCATTTTATCTTCAAAAAAGGGTTAAGTGCCAAGTGCCTGTTGCTTGCATCATAACCTAATAGAGAAAAAAATATTAGTTCTGGAAAAATCAGGATTTTCTCTTTGGCGAAAGTTTTTAATGTGGTTATTGCGTTTGAGGAGAAAGTTTCTTTCTCCATTGATATCGACATTGAAATAATAACGAAGAATATACTTGCGCTGACATTTAGTCTATTTTTAAGGGCTTAGAGTTTAATTTTTTGTTCACCGAAAACCTAATCCTCCAGTTAGTCGCATGTTCTCTTCTACTCAACTGTCAGTCAGTATAACCTTAGTCTTTGTAGCTGAGCTGATTATTAGGTTAACGCGCGTGTTGGAGCCTAACCATTGCAATAATTATTGTCTGTCAGATGCATGGAATAAAGATTATATTATTATATATAATATACTTAACAATAAATAATGATAGTAATTTCACGGTTTTATATATTATATATTTATTTTACTCTGCAGGACTATTTCCTCTTCATCACTTCATCACATATTATAGCCAAATGATGGATGCCCCTCAGTCTTCGGAAATGCTGATTCCAGATGCTGATGCTTTATTACAAGAATCTGTTGTTGATTCAGAAATGATGGAAGGCATACATTTATATGATGGGAAGGCTTCTGCTGATCTTCCACAGTCTGCCAAGAAAGATTTAATGGAAATACCAGTGTTTATCGGGGATATAAATGTATCTGCTGGTGAAGAAGTCGAAGAAAACGTGTATCCTGCTGGCGAAGAGGTCGAAGAAAACGTGTGTCCTGCTGGCGAAGAGGTCGAAGAAAACGCGTATCCTACTGGCGAAGAGGTCCAAGAAAATGTTTATCCTGCTGAAGATGCTCCTGTGGAAGATGTAGCTATAAAACCTTTAGGGTCAGGGGAAAGTGAAAGCAAGATTGAGAAATCAAAGTCTCCAAAAAAAACTGTTCGACTAACGCCATTAAAAATCCTGCCTCGCCCAGATTCTCAGAATAGCGGAATAGTAGCAAATGGACACCCAGCAATCGATGCCAAACTAGACACAGCACAGACAACTCCAGAAAAAATGTCAATGCGCACGGCAGATGGGACAAAAACTAAAGGTTCTGCTGTAATGTCAATGTCGGGTTTAAAGCGGTCTTCATTATCCATTCAAGATAAACTGCAAATAATACAAGACTTAGAAAATGGTGAAAGACAACATACTGTGTGCAAAAGAAGGCGACTGCCAAAGTCGACTGTTCAGGGTATATGGCAATGTCGGCACAAAATTGCAGGTTCTGTTTTAAAAACGGAAAGAGGCGACAGAAAACGCGTTCGTCGACCAAAATTTGAAGATGTGGAGCAAAAGCTATTGGAATGGATGGAATCCCTAAGAACCCAAAATGTCACGATAAATGGTCCTCAGTTAAGGGCTAAGGCTCAGGTCTACGCAAAGTGTTTGGGTCTTACAGAATTTCGTTGCAGCACGGGTTGGCTCGATAAATTTAAGAATAGACACAATCTGTACTTCAAAAAATTTTTGAAACCGGTAAAAAACGGGGTTGTTGGAGATAGAAAGACAGCTTTAGATTGGGTGATAAAAATATGGCCAAGCTACTGTGACGGTTATTCTCCTGAAAACATTTTCAATGCTGATGAAGTAGGTTTGTTTTACAAAGCTACCCCGGAGGAGTCAGTAACATTAAAGTGCGAGACTTGCCACGGAGGAAAAATGGCAAAAGATAGATTAACCGTTCTGTTGTGTACGAATAGCATTGGGACCGAAAAGCTGAAGCCACTCGTCATCGGCTGTCAGTCAAACCCGAAGAGTTTTACATGGATTTCAAAACTGGAAAACTTACCTGTGGAATATATTTATGATCCTAAATCGTGGATGACTCAAGAAATCTTCATATATTGGCTTACAATGTGGGATAAGAAGCTAAAATTAAGTGGTCGAAAAATTTTGCTCATTGTTGACAGCTCTCCAGCGCATGTGACTGATGATGTACAATTAACTAACATCCGATTAGTGACGTTAGCACCAATAATTGCAAGCCTTTTACAACCGTTAGAGCATGGTGTTACAAAATATTTCAAAGTTCGCTATAGGCATTTACTATTGGATAGACTAGTGAGAAGATGTGAGGAGATGGAATTCACTAATCCTGGCCTGTCTTTGTTGGAATCACTTTCTTTGGTACATGCTGCTTGGCTAGAAATAAGTCCGCAGTTGATAGCAAATTGTTTCAAAAACACAAACATTCAATCTTTGAGCCTGTCGACTCATACCCCTATACCATTTTCGTCTTCTTCAGAAAACGACGAAGATATGAAAGACGATACTTTACTTATAGAGCAGGCACTTCGGTGCGGAATGCATTTACCTGAAGACTTTTCTTTACATTCATATGCAATGACTGATTCTAAACTGCATGTTACTGACTATGGAATCATAGAAACTGGTTTAGAAGCCCGTAAGACCAAAGTGAAGGAAAGCAAGGAGGACGAGGATTCAGACGATGATTCAATACAAAATATCATCGTCCCTTCCAGAAGAGACGTTCAGATGTTCATAGATGCCATTAGAAACTGGGCGATGATCTCTAACGAAAATTGTGATTACTCTGTTCATAATGCATTGGCCACATTAGAGAGTTTTGCTTCCCAACAATCCAATTCTTTAGCCAACCTTCCAATTCCAATCGCAAATAGTACAAGTATGAGTAATGGTGGTTCTAACACTACTAATCTCGCCAATCTTAACTTAAACTTCGTTAATGGAGTTCCGATCTCGATGCAGAATAACGGTATTTCTTCCAACTCCAGTTCAAATACTGTCAAGGACATTAGCAATTCGCCGCAAACAGTTTTCTACACTCCCAATTTTGGATCCTCCCAAGTCGTTCAAGGACAAACTCAACCAAATGTCTTTACTTTGTCCATAGACCCTATTGCACCAAGAAATTCAACCGATTCTAATGAAGAAGAAAGTTCTAATGCCAACACAACCAAAAATCACGAGCAGTCCGAATCCGAGCATCATTGCTCAAATTCTGCATCGCATAATATCGCTAATCAGCAACCCCAACAATATTTCGCTTACTTAGGTTGAATTGATACTAATCAGTATGCGGTTTTTAATTATGTGTTGTGCTTTGGATGAATCAACGTGCTTAAGTTATAGTTACTTAGTAGTACTACAACTATTATTTACCAATCAACATCCGTCTTTCCCTGTATCTTGTATCTTATAACAATATTTTTTGATTACTTCTTGAAAAGCTTTTTTTAAATTGACTAATGAAATAGAAAAATATTAAAGAATTTAAAAGTAAAGCTACCTGCTTCTTTATTTGGGTATCTGTAATTCTGCACCAAATTGATTAGGAATAGGAGTGCCTATCCTCATGTCCATAACAATATTTCATTTTTCAAGTAGGCTATCTATCATTTTGTTAGGAAAGATTTTCCAACTTTGCACGTTAGACGCAATTGTTTACTACACAATAAGCCAGTTAAGAAAACGCAGTTATAGCTTTTAGAAATAAAAGACTAATCCGGATATTTCATTCTACATTTCTATGAAATTACAGCAAATATCACAGCATCGTAGAGATATAGTTGACAGTCTTAAAATATTATTGTCCATTACTCCGTTTACACAGACAATTAAGGCTGCCAGGCAGGATAATAGAACATCCTCATCCATATCATTTTCCCAATATAGTAAATGGCATAATGGCATTCCTGCTATTCACACTTTTTTACTAGGTATACGACCTACTGCATATTAAACGTTCCACTCATCTTCGCTCTGGTAAGCTCCGTACAAGTGAAAGTGAAGTGAAAGGTTAAAAACTGGACAAGGTGTGATAAACCATGTAAATATCAGATTATTCAGTGCCCTACCTTCCGGTTGGCACACAGACTATATTTTACACTTTACATAAACCTAATTGAGATCGGAATGAAGTTTTTCCATATGCACATACTTACAATACGCAAGATTACCAAAAACATTTTTTACGTGAGATCGTTTCTCATTACCATTTAAAATGCATTAACTCATATGTAGTCGCAAATCATGAAAGAAATGATTCGTTCGTGGAATATACGTGGTAGATATGATTCACTTTAAGAATGCTAAGCAATTGTAAAATCCTCACAATTTAATAATAAATGCCTAATTAAACGTACTACTTACCTACTCCATTTGCGAAAAATAATACCTACCTACCTAATAAGGTTTTTTCAGTTAACGGATCAGACTCATGTTTACACTTTTACTCTTATTCACTATCTAGTAGACTCCCTTCCCTCCTCGGACTCTGAGCTTGGCTATTGCTCTGGCTATATAAACACATGCATATGCAATGATATATACAGGCTACATGACATAACTTTTGCTTCTTTATCCCTATAAATACTGGTACTGGCTACATAGTGCATAGTGGTATTCATTGACGCAAGTCAAGATTCAATTAAAAACAAATTGTAGTTTATGTAAATTAGGACTGTTAATTACATAATAGCATAATTATTGTGTCCTGCAAGATGAGGAGTCCGTGACAGTGTCCACCCGCACTGCCCATGAGCACTATAAATGTAAGTGAAACAAGTGTTTATTCACCCAGATGTTTAACAGAATAGGAGGGTTGAGAAAGTAAGTGTTAACAATATAATAATATACAGTAGTACTCACAATCAGTACACAAAATGTACATTGAATAAGTTTGATTGAAAGGAAAGTCAGTACAACTCATTTTTTGAACACAACATATTACAATAATGTCATTTTAATTGTATGTTCTATCTATACAACTATATACATAATATTATACATATACAGTGTAAGTGAATTGGAAAGTAAGTAAGAGGAAGAGGAAGAGACACCGTATAATATTATTATGTACTACAGGATTTTGGTTGGGACGTTCTGTTATCTAAGTCTATATGAATAAGTGGGTACTTTTCTTTAAGTGGATGATACCATCAATAAGCAATAACTATCATTTATAAGCAAGATTTAAGAAAGACGATGTAATACGGTTGTTTTTATAAGTGAACAAATAACGAAAAGAAAACTGCCAAGTCATTTTTTGTCGTTATTTTAAAAATAATTGTTATTTTCAACATGGATCTACGTCTACCTTACATGTTAAATTTTTTAAAACGGTTTAACAGAAATCGAGTAGCTTCCTTCTGATCTAAATAAGCTCTTTCTCGTACAATTTGCACTAGTATTACTACTTCTTGAGATTCATGGCTCCAGGATAGGGTTAAGCGGTTACGTTTGTAAAATAAGTGGTTAAGTCATTATGCGTTACAGAAAGTGCAAGTAAACAAACAGCATAATATATAAACGTATGTGTGCAAAATTACAGAAATAATATAATTGTACAAAATTGTACAGTCGATTTTAGCTTATTTTGAGTAAGCAATAATGTATCCTCTATATAACTAAGATAACTGTATCGAGTAATACAAGATTTTTGGATCTTTTATTTCTTCAGGAATGGGATATGAGAAGATATCTCTAAGAAATCCGTATAAGTCATAAATAACTTAATAAGCGTTAATAGCTCGTAAATTCCAAAACGCCAACAAATTAAATCACACAACCGGAACTACAAACTTGTCAGCAAAATAGGAGTCCACATTCAAAGTCTTTTTTTTTTAATTTATATTTTTGTTTATCGCCAAAATAATTTTAAATGGACGGAATAGCCAAGAAAACCGACGAGATTATGTCATTCTTCAGCGGAAACCCTTTCACGACTCCTGTTGGCCAAAAAATCGGTGAGTTAAGTTTAATTCAGTTTAATTTAATATAAAAATGAATTGTATCACTTAGCCTTGTTATCCATAAATTATATGGATATTTATTTTTCTTGTTTTACAGAGCAGGCAACAGATCCTGGATTGGCGTCCGAAAATTGGGGGCTCAATATGGAGATATGTGACTTGGTGAATATGTCAGAGGATGGTACTAAAGACGCTGTCCGAGCAATTAGAAAGCGGCTGCAGCAAAACGCTGGAAAGAATTATACAGTTATTATGTACACTCTAACTGTTTTAGAAACATGTGTCAAAAATTGTGGAAAGCGATTTCACGTTCTAGTTTGCCATAAAGATTTTGTTCAAGATCTAGTAAAACTAATAGGTGAGATAAGTAGGACCCGACGATTTGTCAAAAAAGTCTAATTATCTCATCTTTTTTGCATTGTAGCGTAATACGCATTGAGCTATTTGCGCTAGAAATGAGTGTTTATTTTGTCTCATTTCGATGTACTTTTGTTTCTTTGTCGATAGGTCCAAAAAACGACCCTCCATCTATAGTACAAGAAAAAATTCTTGGATTAATTCAGTCATGGGCAGATACCTTCAATGGACATCCCGAACTTTCAGGTGTGGTTCAAATATACCATGACTTGAAATCTAAGGGGATTGAATTTCCAATGACTGATTTCGATTCTATGGCCCCAATTTTAACTCCTAAAAGGGTATGGCTGTTATATTCCTTCTTATATCTACTTATATACTTGTCACTCGTTTAACAAAACAACACACTGCACATTATGAAAACTTGCACACAAAGAACCTTTTTTCACCGTTTATTTGACGCTTGTCTGTTAAAAGAGGATAGGTGATGTGATAGGATATACTGGTTTATAATAGGTATAATATCTTGATCTGTCTTAGCTGTTTGAATATAAAATATACGTCTTTATTTATCGATTGCAAAGGTCATAGTTATCGATTTCGTCTTATATTCGTCTTCGATTATCTCTCCTCACTCATCACATTTATCACATTTACTATGCATAATATTGTAATTGGCTTATGTGATACTTACAATAATTCCTCCACTTCTTCAAGAATCTTGGTTCTGTATGTAGTAGGGGCAAGGTATTACTACTTTATATATTATAATCTTTAAATAAGCCGATTGAATCAGCAGATTTACGCTGGAGCTTGTAGGGTTATCATGTAATCGCATATTATTATTATCATTTCACTATTCATCTAATTATTTGGGGCATGTCAATATTATTTATTTATTTATAAGGTAGGTGTCTACTGTTTCATATCAATTGAAATTATGCTTTCATTTAATAATGGAGCACATCACTGAGCAGTAACTGGAGGAGGTATCTATAAATGATCATGTAAGAAACCATCGTTAGTCGTTAGCATACATGAACGTAGACGATACATGAACGTAGAAGCTTCTATCTTACGTAAGAAAAATTGTAAGAAGAGGAAACAGAAGGTTTTGTTTTCCTGTGTACTTCTTTATGATTGTTGTACATCAAAACGCATCTCGTAGATTAAAACCACATGGAATTACATTGCCGCTTAAGATCTAACTTGGTTGTTGGCAATGCTGGGCAAGTCCATTTGTTACTATTACTGTCTACGGAAGCATACAAGTGGAAACCATAAACAATATATAACTACCTAACGTAACTGCTTTATACATACAATACAACAGGTAGCATTATAATTTTGTTGCACTCATTGTAAAGACAATTTGGAATACATGTTATTGCTTACATAAAGGTCAAGGTGAACAAACTTTTATAACTAAAAACAAAATATTGATTATTGATAGCGTATTCGACCTGGACCTCATAAACTGCGCATAGTCTTCACAGTCAGTTCTTAGTATGAGTCCAAAAATGCAATAGTTGGTTTGTAGTTCGTATGCCTTTATTGCATAGACGCTTATTTTGCAAACTGATTTTGCAAGTACTATTTAATTTTGTGTATGATTACCGAAGTACTAATAGTACTAGTATTCAAAAATACCTTTCACTTCTGTAATGGTTTATGTTTATGTACCTACTAATCGTAATTCGTATACGTATATTAACATATTTAATTTGACACAACTTACTGCCGTATTTATAAGCACAAGGTGCCTACTATAGCATTCCGCATTTTAAACTGAATTACATAAATTGTTCATTGCATTATGTACGTAATTATCAAATAGGAAGTAAAGTGCTTTTTAAACAAAGTGATAATTGAAATCATGCAAATATTTACCATAATTGGGTCTAATCTGCAGAGCAGGCGACTTATTAGCAGTACTTGATAGTTTTTTGACCTGATGGTATATACTAGGTAATTACCATTCAGGAGAGAAAGGTCATTTTATTGTATTATCTTTGTGTTCAGTTTGATGGAATTAAATAAATATTATGTAAATAGAATAGTAATTCTGAAATTGTATCCAGTACGTACATTACATATACACAGTACATACACAACACATAATCTATGCAGTCGT
The DNA here is from genome assembly GCA_019776505.1 of Tomocerus nigrus. Classification (NCBI taxonomy): domain Eukaryota; kingdom Metazoa; phylum Arthropoda; class Collembola; order Entomobryomorpha; family Tomoceridae; genus Tomocerus; species Tomocerus nigrus. Next base: position 29,429 of record JABASI010000326.1, read on the forward strand.
GTTTGTCTACTTGATACGTGTGCAATATAATAAATATGTTACTGTACTATACAATAGGAAGAAGGTCCATGAACTGTGTATTGGTACAGAATTATTTACAAAATTATATGCATAATATATTTTGTTATCTGAATTTTTGAGCCTTTTGTACTTAAGCGTTCTGTAAGTCATAAGTAGACGGAATTAATGTCATGAACATCATAGATTATAGTTCGCTTAAGGACTGATCAATGATCATACCTTGTGATGAGTCAATTTAATATGGGCATATACAGCATTTTATATAATTATGTAGCTTACTGTGGTCTGTAGCCTTCCTATCCTGCGGAAGGAAAGACTGGTATTTTTCTTTGGGAAAATAGCATTACTATTATTTATACAAATCTGAGCCTGAGTTGATGCTTATAAAATGTAAGTGACATTACAACAACTATAACATGCCTAAGCAGAGGTACCTGTATTCTGTATGTGTATGTACATAATAATAATAATTTGTCGATGTATTTATCCATTATATGAATCATAAAATATGATATTAATCATATGCAAAGACAGGTATGTATTACACAGTTGCGTCTTAGTGTTGGTATTACTGTGAATTGTAGTTGTGCTTTGTGATTACTTTGCTTCGTAGGTATCTATGTACATTATTATATGATTATTATATCCCATTTGCATTTTTGCATCATATCTGTCATTGAAATTGGGTTCGTGAAACATGAAGCGTGTACTTGTACATTAGAATGTTCAGCCCAATTAAAAGGAAGGCTGCTTTGTGTCTTATAGATAGTAGTAACTAGATACTTCTGGCAATGAATATGCGATATCTTTGGACTAAGATCGGAAGATAATACAATACAAATGAAATATTATATTGGATTAGGATTACATTGACCTATACTCTGGCTATTTTCTTTGTGTTTGTGTGGATTTTCATACAAAAAGCAATCTTCTGCATGCATGTTTAAACCACTAGTAGGGATATAATAAGCTTAAGTGTTATTAATGTATTTACATATGTCAATTAAAGATGCATGTAGTCGTAGATGGTATCCTATTTGTCTCAATAATATTTTGTTTTACTTGCAGAGCGTAGAGTCGGAACCTATTCTCCACCCAGTCGACCTTGGGGAAAGACAAGTAAGTCCTAAATGTGTCACAGTGTCACTTCTAGTATACAAATGTTTACCAGCAGTGCAACTTCATTGCAAATGTTTCGTTTAATTTGGAATTTGAAAATCCGCTTTGCTATTTTCCATGTGTCGTCCGTAGAAGATGTTATTAGGTTGGCTTTGGCTGCATGAATCTCTGATGGGAATTGTGCAGATGTTTGTGGCATCTGCAATTCTCATGAAAGTAGCGTCTATTGACATGATTGGGGAATTTAGTGTGGCATGGAGCAAGTAAATATAAGTAGAAGAGGGCCGACCTACTATATTAGACTTGGTCATATTATAAGCAGTAAGTACAGTGAAGCAAACAACTTAATCCCCATGAGATAACATTATAGGAGCAACCAAATTTGAAACAATACATAGTCAAATGCGCATTGCTCGTGTTTACATTGAGTCAATCTCGTTTTTAGTTGTACTGTAAGGAGAATGTGAGCTATCTCATTAATTTTGTTCCACTCAGGTGCATTTAAAACTCACAATATTCAGCGAAGCTAGACAAGCAACCAGCAAGCCATCACTCTTAATGTTACCAGAGAGCAAAATTTAGTTTTTGACGTTTGTAGGATAAGGTGGCTCTATTTTCATTACTAACTTATAGCAAGTTTGTAACTAAAACTCACGATCAGCAAAGTTTTTACAGTAAAGCTACTCTTACTATTACTCTACTATATAAAAGTACATAATATAATATTATTATATACTTGGTTGTTGTCTTCTAAACAGTTTTAAAGCTTTTGCTACATGCATTGATCATATAATATGTATCAGTACTACAAACATTAGATACATATTATAAGTAGGTATAGAAAAGTGAGTTATTTAACTGTACTATGTATTGCATAGAGGTGTTTGCTTTTGTGCATTAAAACGTGAAAGAAGTAAATAATGCAGATAGAATATAGTAGATAGATACATAGGGCTATGTTCATTCGCATATCGCTTAGTGTTGCTGTTAAGATTGACTTTGTGTGAAATTCTACTGTGCAGGTATAATAATATCACTCTCTCTGGTTGGGTTGCTCTTTAGCATGCCACATGCTTTCCGTCTATCTACCCATTAACAAAATTTTACGTGCCTAAAACTACATTTTATTATGAGTTGCATTGCAGCAAGAACAGCACACACTATTCACTGTGCTCTGCAATTGTGAATGTAGCCATTATTGTTAGTATGAATAGGATATGAATAGACGTGCCTAGCTTAGCTTTGCTTCGTAGTGGTAATCATAAAAAGTTAGCTTAGCTGTCTATCTTTCATTAGAGGTGAGTGAATGAATTTAACTGATGTGATCTGAGTATTGCATCTACTATAGTCGTATGTGTGATATTATTACAATGTTAGAGAATAGGGATGAAGTCTATTATAGTTAGTACAGAGGTAACAGTCAGACAGAGTGTTTGGCCATTTCGTTGCTCTTACTGTCATTCTGTTCTTGTTTGCGTGGTGGTGGTTACGATTTTACTTATCAGTCCAAAAACACTTCCCTAGGAAGGTATATTTTTGTTCTGCAGCCTGCCTGTGACTTTCTCTATTTGTCATAGTCATACTTTTGATAATATTCCATCCATGTAACCAAATACACTAGGCGGATGAATCATTATCAATAAAGGCAGGCCTTCCTTATTTCTCATATTTACAGCAATAGAGTTTCAATTACACTATAGTATTATTAGAGTATACAGGTAGGTGTAATCTGTGTTTCTACACAAATGCAGTTTTATTTACTTGTTGTATACATACGAAGTATGTACTGTATACGACTACATCTATTTTAATATCCTTTTCTTGTACAAGAATTTCGTGCTTAAGAGTAATTAAGTAAATACATATAGATAAGTACGTTTATTGTGAAACTGGCAAAGTATATTATGTTGTTCCGACACTTATATTATAGGTTATTACTATTACAGAATAGAATCGTGTAAGTGAAGCTTCAGTTCTCTAATTTTGTGCACCGTATATTATCTCTTTTCTCCTTTGTATTGTTCCTTTATACTTGCAATGCAAGTTTATTTGATGATTCGTAGTGGTGCTGTTGATAACTGTCAACGTCAACGATATACAGATAGTTAAGGGTAGGGCCACGTCTAGCATTGCACATTATTGTGTTGTTGAAAGAAATTATTTTGTTTGTGTTTTAGGAGTTAGGAATAGTGCAGGTGGGTGGAAGTTGATTTTGGTTTTAATTACAGGAAACCTACCGATAAATTGACAGACAAGAACGGAATAACTTTTACATTTTACTAAGAGCAACAGAATTTTAGTTGAGTTCAACACAAGGATTGCTTTATAGCCTATTTTGTTGTGCTTTCTCATTCTGCTATGCTTGGAATAAGTGGAAACATGGAGAGCAATGTAATTCGATATTATATATGTAAATTAGTTTTAATTTTACATACAGAGTATAATTTTGTGTCTCAGTTTTTCTAAGGTTTATGTTTTTATTGCTTTTGTTTGAATTCTGTTTGGACTGGATTTGAATTCTAATATAAGATGACGGTTGAAAATCAGACAAAACTAACTCCGGAACAAGCTGTCAAAATACGGAGAGACTTGGATGTGGTCCAGGGAAATATGGCTGTGTTTGCCGAAATTCTCAGTGAAATGAAGCCTGGCCAGGAAAATCCTGCAGATTTAGAGTTGCTACAGGTGGGCTATTTTTCAATTACGGTAGTTTTACACTTTAGAATTTATCGTAAATCATAACCCGAAATTCCCGAATTACCTATACAGGTAGGCATAATGGTTTATACAACAATTACAACATAATAATTACACTTGGCAAATGGTTTTGCCTGCCATACAAGTAAGTGCGTTTACCATAATATTATTTTCACGTTTTAATTCTAGGAACTGTATACTACCTGTAGTGCTATGCAAAGAAGAATTGCTGAGTTGCTCTGTACAATATCTTCAGACGAACTCACAGCAGAAATGCTTCACATCAATGATGAACTAAATAATCTCTTTCTCCGGTAAATTTTTTAGTTGTGCCATGGGAAAATGAATTATTATATACCGTTGTGGATTATTGAGCAATACTCATTTTGTCTCAGCTTATTTTATCTAAGCGTACATGTTAAAGCAATATTATGTGTATTCCTCTAGATATGGAAGATACAAGAAAAATGCAGAGAAAACTGGAGGTGCTCCTGCCTCTACAAAGTCTCCTGTAAGCCAAACTCAAGAACCTTCTCTGATTGATTTCGGAAGCGAGTCCCAAGCTGATGGAAGTGGCGGAGCTAGTAAGTTGTCTTCAAAAATGGTCGGACTCAGTGTCAGAGACGGTCCAGCAACGGGTGCCATTCCAAAAACACAACCTGCTAAACAGGAGGATGCTGATTTCGATATGTTTGCTCAGTCTAGAACTGCTTCCTATGAAAAAACAAAGGCATCGTAAGTTGAAAAACAATGATCTAATATTCAGAGCTACCAGATACTCATGCTCATTATGATGGTTTCGAAGCTCTAACTGCACAAGTTATGCAAGGCCTGTGTAACGTAACATGGCAATTAGTCTGGTGATTCCGAAAATAATTTTGTTTCATCCCTCATAACCACGTGTAGTTAAACTGTAACGGCTCAGCTCAGAATTGAAGGTTTTTGCATGAGAATTAAAAATCAAGACGTAAATCTGTGTGCTATGCCCTACTAGAACTGTATTTTACTATGTAGATATGAGTTTACGAAGTAATTTAAGTAGCTACTTAAAAAAATAAGGATAATATGGTGTTTGCAACTTTCCTAGTTTCTCAGGATTTGACGAAATATTTTTTGTTAGCCAAATGCTAGACTCTTTTAATTGCCAACTACAATAGTTGCGGAAATGCTTATCAAACAAAAGATGTCATCATGAAATGACTTGATGATTATAGTAATCTTGTCATATATCCTTTCTTTTCTTGGGAATTCAGAGGCAGTACGTATGCAGACAACACGAATGTGGACCAAGTAAGCAGCTTAGGTGCTGCAGCTTTGAATAAGGACGTAGAGGTAAGCAGGAGCACATCATAAGGTGGAATATTAAAATGTTTTTAAAATTACATGTCAATAATATTAACACATTCTGTATTGTCTTGTTTGCATTTTTGTTTGCGTGACACGACTTGCTATATTTACCTCAAAATGTTTTGGCTCGATGTTACATGTTTTGCTCTATTCACCTGCTATTCCCAATGAAAAATCCCAGGAGGAGATATTAATGGTTTGCTACATTATTTTTTGTTATTAATTTGTCTTTATAATTCTTACGGTTTACTTTAGTTTCACAATTCACATCTATGTGTCCTCAAAGATTTGTGTAATGCGAGTCACAACCGTTTCTATTAAATAAAGGTTATGGAATATTTATAATTTATTTATTTTTTGTTTTTAGACTCACAAGCAGTCAGACTTCGATGAGATGGAGGCATGGCTTAAAGCAAATGTATGTAATAGAAGCATGTATTTTTTGTTACTTTTTTTATAAAGAACGTTTTTATTATTTAGTAGTGCATTTAAAGGGAGATAATGACATTTTTATGCAAAATTGCTACGAAAGTAACACCCCTTTAACCGACATTTATTTTGATTAATGGTTATAAAGGCCCAGAATAACTAGACGTTTCAAAATGCAATTACTACTTTTCTAGTCTGCGACTTAGTGACAAGGTATTCAACTACCGTTATGAGTAAATGGAATTAAATGAGTTTTTGTTGGTGGTAGTTTGGATGGGATCTTGGATTGTATCTAATTGTAAATAATATTATATGTATTACCTGCTGTAGTTTATTTGTTCTCTCCTTAGCACTCTTCAAAACAATTTTAAATTCATCGCATCGACATGCATGCATCCATGCGTCGACTCTCACTCAATACTTTGTTGCAGCTTTAAAGTTGTCTCCCCACCTCACTAAAATCACTCTTTATGTTACGTATATATGTATACGCATATTTGTTTTTCGATTCAATTCACTGTTTTATTTACACATGTGTTTTTCTATTTATCGGTAACTTCCAGAGAGATGCACAGAGTTAGTTAATTGTTTTAAACGTAAAAATGTTCAGAACTCTAAGAAATTAAATGCTCTAGGAGTTGACTTTCACATACCATTTTTAAAAGTATGTTGTTTTAACGATCTTGGAGAGAAAGAAAATGAAATTGGATGATAATAATGGACATCTAACTAAACATCTATTCACTAACATCCTATTGTTAAAAGAATATTTTGTTAAGGTCTTCTGATATTATTTGTAAATACTAATAAATAAATAACTATATAGCTCCTGTTATTAGCGATTACGATTTTGTCTGGAGTATTGTAGACATAAACCGACTTTTTTGATGTATGTAAATGCAATTATTATTGATGACCCATGAAGTATTCTATAAGAGTAGGTTCTACTGTTCTATACTATTATGTATCTTAGACAGTTTACAGAAATTATTCATGTTTTCTCACTGCTTATTGCAATTTAATGTACACGGTTGGAACAGTTTTATTTTACATCAATTTGGTAGTTAGTAACTGTTCTAAATCATTTATTTGTTTTTATGTAGCACAGGCACGACACTATTATACTGTAGTTTACTTCCACTACTGTATTTCCTGTGTACAAATCCGGAAAACGTAGTCTTATTATTATTTTCTAATTTTCAGCCCGGTGCAGCAGGAGGAGAGGCTTCGTTAACCAGTTCTGAATTTGATAAGTTTCTTGCGGAGCGGGCTGCTGCTGCGACAGGGGATTCTGGAGGAGGAAGACCTAGACCGCCTTCGGGAAAAGTGGACGCAGATAAAACAGATAAAATGTTTGCATTATGAGTTCCTTTAGCCCTATAATTAATTATTCAAATAACAAGTATCTTGACCTCCGAAGTCACCTTCACGTGTGTATCTTTTCTGAAGTTTACTTCTCTTTGACTAGAATAGAAAGTAGTAATTATTGTTGTTATGATGTAACTTATTCTAACCTAAAACGAAGTAATTTAGTTGAAATCATCACCATTAATATGTACCTAATTAATAGAGTTACTTTAAAACTAAATCGATAAAAATGCATCTTTGATCTTGGGGAAGAATTGATTCTGAAGGAATTGATATCACTAAATGAATCGAACCATATGTAATGAAAACAACGCAGTCAAATACAAATATACAGACAAATTCATTCCTAGTTTTCTCTGAATAAATGTCTCAACTAAATAACGGTAATAAAAATGTTGCACAATAAATATATCGTTGTGTGTAGATTACTACTATCGGTTATGTAGATTCGATCGTTCTTTCAATTGTTTGTAGTATTTTTACTAATGTAAAGAAACGAAGCACATCATGATGAAAGGTAGAAAAAACATAATTCCCAGAAATGACGAAATAGAGAATCACTATAACATAGTAAGTACTTATTTGATGTGGATATATAATATGGTCTTAAAATAGGAAAGCAAACAGAATATGCACGTAATAGCACTGGCCATTTATGACTCCAACAGTCAGTGGCTAATTTAATTGAATTTTGCTTTTGAAGTAATCTAAGTAAGCTTTCTATAGTAAAATCAAACACCCTATTATTCTCGTGCACCTAATTACTCAGCCTCACTCTCTGTACTTCCACTATTCCTCCCCCATCTTTCAAAATAAACCCGACAACGCATTTGTATTTGCAATGTTTTCCATTTTGATCCATAACTAATGTTTTAGGTCGTATTTAACCTACGGAAATAATTTTTATGTCTGTAAAAGCATGATTCTCATTTGCAAGTGAAATTGAATCCAGACGATCATTCGTTACCTTATTACATCCATAATTCTTCCACACACATAAAAACTTCCCTATTTCTATGTAAAATTTATGATTTATTCTTAAATGCAAAAATAGTTTTGCAGGCCTATAGCTAAGTATAGCAAATACATCAAGCACTAATTGCCTTTTGCGTTACTATTACTAATAATAGTTGTGATTTTGTGATTGTGAAAGAATCGAATATCGAATATAAGTTGGTGCCAGTAGCTGTAATTCGTGTTTTGCATGAAAGGTTATTTACACGGGTATGATGTAGGCAGTCAATGTTCGTTCATGGTTTAATATCTGTGTGTATCAGTATGCAAAATGTAATTACTAAACTTAAATATGTATTTACTTACGTACACATACCCCTTTATCTCTAATATTTAGTCATCTAAACAAAAGGTTAACTAAGTAATCTGTAGATATACGATAATACGAAATAATCTGTATAGATTGCAAAAAGTTCTGTTATTATGTTTCGTTTTTCTACTAATTTAATGTGTACACTTCTTTTTGTTTGTTAATATACACTGTATCATGAATTGGTAATGATTTTTAGCTTTTATATAGACATAAATAAGTAATGAATTGTCAATACCACTAATTATCGATTTCAGTGAGACTTTTGATTTTGCGTTAGTATGCTTAGAAAAATGCATGAAAGATTTTGCCTGTTCGTCGGATCAGAAGCGTCGTATTGTTAGAATCATCGAGAAAGTATTGCTGTTATTATAAGCTAGTATTAATATGGAAGTATGTTTACGAGGATGTTGAAGTCACTGCAACGTACATGTTGCACTACTACATGATGAAATCAGCATAGGTACTCGTAAAACATATTTGAGAATTTAATTTAATAATGTCTACTGATCCTGATCTTTAGTGTATATTTTCTGTCACATCAGAGTAACTCCTTTTTTATATTACTACAGAAGTTACATTGCCCAAGTATTATTTCTTCCTTCGTCATGTGATAATATGAACCCATATTAATGTAGCTTAGTTTTGTTGTAAATACCAGTATATAAAATGTCTAAAATTTATTCAATTTACACTTAATCGTATGATGAGTCAATATTAAAATGAAATTAATATACTATAAATGTAACTGCACTACGCGAGACAGATTGTCAATTTCTTTCATTTCATATTTTCACCCATAATATTCCATAATTTAAAGATTTTCGTATAAACTGTTAATAATTGGCATTTATAATTAATTTGCTGAGTACATTGAGAACTAGGAACTATCCATCTTAATTTATGGTTCGAAGCTCGAGAACACGAAATAAGTCAAAGACCTATAAACTTTGAAAAAGACTATTTATATTTTACTACAATTATTTATTTATTAGGATTTTGTTACTCGAAATATATTATGAGGAATAAAAATAGTTTTTAAATAGTTTAAAATATAATACATAGATAGCTAGAAGTTTTAACGCTGAAATATCTACATGTTTTATCAGATTCATGTAAACTAGAGGAACATCATTCCAATTTCCATTTAGCACGCCAGTCTCCAGTTGCAACCAAGGCACGATCAATGAGAAAGCCTAAAAAGGGATATTTTCATAGGTACCTTTCTTAATATAATAATTCTTAACATACCTAGGTTGACAACGTTGAAGAGGATTTAGGTCAGCAAAGGTTAAAATTGCGAGGGTTAAAATTTATAAGAGCAGATAGGTAGTTGCATACCTTTGGCTATTAAAAGTCTATGAAATTCCATCCACATATGGGTTATAACAGGATCCATACTGTCATTTAGCTACAAAAGGATTTACAAAATGGTATTACTGTAAATGAAAAAGGTAAAACTACAATAACATTAATAAATATCGTCTTAAAGCTTACCTTTCCATCACGAAGAAATTTTTCGGAATCAACAGCTGCAACAGCTACAGACCTGAAGTAAGCTTCTACTATTTCTTCCGGACTAATGTTTTCTTGAAGGATCACATTTATTTGCTTTTGATGTAATTTTGGAATGATAATAAAGGATTTGCCATAAGATTTCTTTATCGCATCAGCTAAAGCATCTTTAGTCATTTCATCTTTTTCTAATGCTTTCTCAAGAGAAACTCCCAAGTTTATTTTAAAGTCGCAAACGTCTACATCTAGAATAATTTTTAGCATTAAGATATGACCAAAATCCTACTTAAATGTGAAATCTGTCCTGTTTAACCTTTGATTCCTCGTCCTATGATCACACTTTCTTCGAGATTGACGTTTAATATCGAAGGAACTGCCTTATGGCGTAGATAATGACTAGCACATATAAGCAGTCTTGGTAAGTTCAAAGTTTCCATTTGTAACGTCTTGACTGCGCGATAATTTGCAAATAGGTGAACGCATGTAAATAATGCAAACAGAGTCCATACAGCACTAAACGTTTCAAGAAAATGCAGAAAAACAAATGAGCCTTCGCTTAAAACGTTCCAAAAATAGTCCTAATAAATACGCAATAAAAGCCTTTAGTATCAAGAGAAAGTATTGTAAAGTCACTCACAATGGATTGCCGCTCACTAGAGGAAGAATTATCAAACTTGCAATTAGAGCTGATAGATTCACCAGCGTTTCTTGAGAGCCATCCTTAGCAGAAACGTCTAGAATAATGGGATTTTAAATTTTGCATTTTTAACGTTGTTAAGTACGTATAGACAAGCTATTTGTACGTTGTCGTTGGTATATACTACATATATAGGCTGTAATGTTATTTCAATATTTTTAAAGAAATTAACTAACATAAGTTTCGCACTAATAAAGAATATTTACCTGCCATATTATTATTTCTTGCTTGATGTTGTGTAATAGCTGCTCTAGTAGCTGTACAAGGATTTTAAATTAATTATCAGAAATTTCGCAAGTACTATATTTTATGAAACTAAATTTTTTTTTTGTAAAATTCTACTTACCTCCTCCTGCTACTCCTACTATCGAGCGAAATATACTTGAGCAACTCAATACAATCACAGTCATTTGTGATGGAAACAAAGGGTTAATTAAGTCCACAAATATAGCAACATCGTTTAAAATGTCGGCGAAAAGTCTCCATTTTTTGCAGTTATGGTCCAATGAGGTTCTAACAATAATTAGCAATTGTATCAAGCTATAAGACAGAAATGTATTGATGCGACTAAATATCACTTTTTTTGGAGACATACCCCTTAGCCCAAGCAAAAATGATATTTCCTATCATGCCACTTCCATTCTTTAGAAGCCAAGTGACAGTTGCAGCTAATGTCGTTGCAGACACATTTCCAACCCCAACTCCTTTCAAAACTGCTTCTGTAGCCAACGCACCAGTAATTGAGCTAGCAAAGGCCTGGAAAAGTAAAATTCGTAGTGCTTCATACAAAATAGAACTCGATCTCGATATTTCCATACAAGTGCAAATAAATACATATTATTGTATTTAATATAAGCTGCTACCTGAATGGTATCCCAGATCTGATATTTAATATAATCATTAGAAACGGATTTTGGGTAGCCACTTGGGAGAAATACCTGGCGCAATGTGACTTTAATTTGTTGAACCCAAGTTGCACCTACGTTATTACACTGAAAGACTGCGTTTTTTGTACTTGAAGAGCTCAATTCATGTTCGTAGTTCGATGATTTGATTTCCAAACTTAGTTTACCGTTATCCGGATTGACACTATTTACCCGGTACAATTTCACCGGCGAAAATGCACCGCATGATTCCAAATAAATGCTTGCATTCTTTCCACTCATTATTAAAGTTCTAGTTCTGTTTTCTTGATTTCTGAAAACCCAAAGAATTTATTACATGAGTTAATAAATAGTAAAGGTATTTACTTAGCAGGGGCTTATAATTAAAAGAATTATGGTTATTGAAGAAAAACAATATGCAAATTACAGCCAACAGCAGCGCAGTCAAAGACTACAATAATATCAATCGGATCAATATTACAGATTTTTGTGAGCTAAAAATTGTTGTGCCATTATTACCTTTCCTACGTCAGCTCAGATCGGATCACCTTGCAACTTAATAAATTCCAACGTTTCGCCAAAAATAAAGTCACTAAACCAGGTAAGACAACAGAGATTTCTCTGTTCCAGCTGCTGCTGCTGGCACAGAAGTTGTGTGTGGTGAGTGGTGAGTGTGTGAGTCTCAGTCTACTAACAAAATCATAACAAATATCACACGCTACAAGCTATATGCAATATGCATTGAGTTGAAGTTGAGCTGGAATGGAAGCTGGCTGGAACCATGCGTATAATATATTGGAAAGGTGCGACAGGAAGCGACAGTGCTGTCTGCTGCTTTTATTGTCAATTGCATATATAAAATGAAAAATAGCCAGGTAGAAGCATGGAATTTGATATATTATAGGGTATTATAGGGTAGAAGCAACGATTCTCAAATCTCATGTTTTCATGCCAAGCGTTTTATGAAGATCGTGCCCCAGCAATGACATCTAATTTTTTATCTTCATTAATGCCATATTTGAAGCTCAAAAAATCTTAATGAACGACAGTCGTTTGGCTGTTTTACTTTTCAAGATTACAATTACTTTTGATACTTCAGTATTCATCTCTTTTTCCCCTTACTCCATTGAGTTTCTAAAATAATTCATAAATATAATACGGATCTATGCAAAAATAAGTATATAGCTGCTGCTACTTTCAGGAACTTAGGTATGTAACTAGTAATTAATAATAGTAAAAGTAATAAGTTCATGTAGGTGCTTCAATTTTTGAGCTCACTATAAATAGTAACTGCGTATTTATTATAGCATTATTTTCATGGGTAGGAAGGAACATCTATATAGATATTATGCTATACATATGGAATACTTAATGGAAATGGAATACACAAATGAACAGTGTCAATTAACTAATGTAATCATCAACATTTTATTGAAATATTTTATAACATTATTTAGAACATGTTTATAACATAACCTCTCTAGTAACACTATAGAATGCAATTATTACATAATATTTAATTTTATTGCATAGTTCGATTCGATCATGATAATTCATGTTTGTTAGTTGTTTGTATCATGATAATTCAGTTTGTGGGTTTGCATTTTAAATACATCAGTTTTTAAGTCTTATAGAAAATGGAACCTTTAACATCTGACTGAACAGTAAATCGTAAAATCTGTACTGAGCTTTAACTAACATCTGAACACAGAAGTTAAGAGCATGGTATCTAAAAGTATTTATAACACTAAATGCATAATACTATAATTCACTCTGTGATATTTTAGTTGTGTAGTTAGTTATTGAGTTTATAATGGTTTACTTTAGACAATTTAATTTCGAAATAGTATTAGATATGTGAAGAACAATCTATAAA
>JABASI010000327.1:0-42700 GCA_019776505.1 Tomocerus nigrus
GTAATTGGCGTAGACGCCACGTCCTCTCAAGTACGTCACCAAAAATAAACTCCTGCAGGATCGAGAGTACCTGATAGACACAAAAAAGCAAGCTACGTTCAAAGGCCTTGGTGCTACTAGTTCTTTTACTCTTCTAGTTTTTAGCTCCTGTTGTTGATTGTACATTGTCATATATTTCAAGAATTGTTAGAAGCTAGTTTGACGGGGAAATTATTTTGAAAATGCCGTAGGTACCGTCGTGTTACGATTCCAAAGTTTATCTTAGTCCATTTTGTAAACAAGGACCTGATTGTTCTTTAAACAATGCCAGCTTTCAACTCACTACACGCACGGACTCCAGTTTAAATTATTTAAAAGAAAATGAAGCCGCTGTTAACAATTTACAGTGGACTGGACTAACAAACAATAGAATAATAGTGCAATTACTGTCTCGCCTTAAAGTTAAATCCGTTAGTATGTATTTTAGTATATAAAGTAGCTACGCTATCGCAAACATTATTTCGAGTGTTTACGATGTCCTACGATTGCAAAATAAGTGTCAACTCAACTTTTGGCAAACGAAAGAGCGACTTGATTTCGCAGTTGTTATTATTTTGCTTTATTCTTTGTTCGTAAATAAGTAATAAGTATGTCATCGTCAATATGGTTTTAATGGATCCAGAGACTTAGAAATGTCAAAAACCAGTCAAAGAAAATGACATATGTCCATTTGTGTATTTTGTAGAAACTGGAGAATGTAAAGATTTCTTTCTTGCCTTGCCACAGTACAATGCACCATGCGAGGTTAAATAAAAGTAGGTATACGTACACACATGTACAAATAGATATACTAGGATGGGCAGAAATAACTCACACATAACTTTCATCATAATAAAGTAACATTTATTTTCACATACCTAAGTAAAGTAAGTAAAAGAATCACAATTTTTTTCGCAACCTTGCAAAAGACACTAAAAACATAATTTGGCTTTTTATTCATAATTGTAAGTCATTTACACGGTGAAAGTAGTATGGAAACTTATTTCTTCGCATCTCTGTAGATGGAAGAAATGAATGGAAAGGTGATGGGAAATGTATTGAAAATTTAAAGAGGCAACACAGTTTAACCTTAAACTCTTGTTAATGAGTTTCCAGTTTAGTGACATTTATTAAAGTCAACATGTCAGGTCTTGAATATTATATCATGAAAACAAAGCATTTGACATATTTAATAAGCAAGGAAAGGGGAAACGTTAAATCCTCTGTTCTTGTTTACTGTCTGTGTATACAGAATGCATTTTAGATTACGAGGGGTAGTAACAGGCTCATAATATTGAAGGCTGTTGTTTTGTGACTTTCCTCTCTCTTCCGCATACTGTGTCTGTTTTATGATAAGAATTTCTCGTCTACTTCCTAATGTTGTCGTTCTATTGTGGAATTGTCGCTCAAAGTGGATGTAGTGATAGAGGCTTCATAATAAATGGCTGTGCATGTGAGTAGCAGTTGCGAGAATGTCCATTTGTAATAGAATGTGAAAGTTGTAGAGTATCAACAGTGGCGGTATTCTATTTTTTGCGATGTTGTAAGTACTTAGATACTAGATGCGGGTATCTTGGACATAGTGCTCTCTATGAATGTATAGTAAGTAGTAATGTATGTGTATATGTTTGAGAATAGAGGATAGAATGGATGTGAAATGAGAATGTCTTGTGCTTTATAGCTCTGGCCACATTTGAGCCGAGTTTTAGTTTATTTTATAGGGGGACATTAGCTGAGTTTTCTATAAGTGTAGAAGGATAGCTGGTGAGTTTGGACATACGTCGGACGTTATCCTTGTATTTTAGTTGTAACTTCAGAGTCCGTGTACTTAGTAGTTACTCCTTTTGTATTTGGGTCACTTTCCCCTTGAATTTTCTTCCTTTTTGCCCTTATAGTGTTTCCACTCAGTTTTTCTGTCCTTTTTCTTTTCTTGTGTATGTGGCTGGTGCCTTTGGCTACTTAGGTACATTGGCTTAGCACTTTCTTTGTAGTGCTCTCAAATCGAAGCTCGAGTTGAGCTCACTGTTCTTCTGTTGAATCAAGTTTGGATAAGCCAAATCAAGACACACACTAAAAAAACTCTAAGCTTAAGTATTTCTATGTGTCTAAGGGAAAGTCATGTGTGTAACTATAAAACATTTAAACTGTGCTAGCTATATGTACATATTATATAGGAGGTGGTTTTCGGATATTATTAGAAACACGGGCTAGGCATGGCACGGGGCAGTATTTGGGCGGGTAGCAGCTAGTCAGAGTTTAATGTGGGAGACGCTACTAAATATAAGAGAGCGGGAGGGAGTGCGGCAGGACGCGGACGGCAGGGCAAGACAGGACAGGTTGTGAAAAAGTTGACTGTGTACATTAGATGGAAGTAAAAGTTGGACTAGCCGGACTAAAGCTATTCAATTGTCAGAAAAGTAATTTATGGGTCGTAACCTGACGTAGCGGACATAACTGTACGATAAAAGAATGACCCTTTGTCATTTCGAGCCAAAAAGTCTCATTAATAATCAATAATGGTCAATCTGCAAAATAATATAATGCGAGGCGAGCTGAGCTCTCACCAACTGTCGCTTTCCATAATGCCTCGCACTAGTCCAATCCACCAGTCAAATCAACTGCAGGCCGCCGTCCTGTCCAGACCAATAATAAATGCCAGTCTTCATGCCGATTCCATAATATTCTCACTCTCTGCCTGACTTAGCGCTTGGCTTGACGTTTCTCTGCACATTGCCCTAGAACTTAGGACACGAGACGTGTCTCTCTCTTTATGTTCCATACGTTTTCATAGTCTCCCAACTAAATTAGCTCTACCTTCATGTCTATAACTGGAGCACTGCATTCTTTCACTCCATTCGCTCACGTAGTCAGAGAAAACAGTAGTGAGAGCCCTTGGGATCCGATTTTCACTCCAATTCCCTCTTTCACTTCAGCTCCGCCACACTTTCACTTGACATATAGTTGATTCTACCATGTC
The DNA here is from genome assembly GCA_019776505.1 of Tomocerus nigrus. NCBI lineage: Eukaryota > Metazoa > Arthropoda > Collembola > Entomobryomorpha > Tomoceridae > Tomocerus > Tomocerus nigrus. The sequence goes on from JABASI010000327.1 coordinate 2,996, forward strand.
CCTATGAATTCCAGACTTTAATACCCAGTAGTTAGCACACTTTTATTAATTATATACATACTTACTGTCTCTATAATAACTCTCACACATATTAACCGTATAACGCAGTAGATATAGATTGGTTGGTGAAAATGAGTGTGTAGTGTGTGTATTATAGGGGCTGCTGCTGCTGCAGCAGCTCACTCAATTCAGCAACATTAATTTTCGCATGGTAGACTAGACAGAAGGAATTGAGCTCTATGGTTGTGTTAGAATTTACTAGGGGTAAATAGCTTTATATATCCTATAAATTTCATAATGGAGATGGATAGTTATTAGTTCAGTGTGAATTACACACACACGAATACATTTAGTTGCCTAACTAGAGGCTCATAAATAGGAAAAGACAGAACACATCCATCACACACACCAAAGAATATTATATAGTACATACTACGCTGTACAGTGTACTACACTTCTGGCATGGCACTCCCCAACTTAGCTATGCGTAACATAATATTGTAGTCGAACAGGAACAGTAGTATTAGTAGTGTGGCATTTGCATAACTCCCAAAGATAAGCTAACAGAGTGCCGAGTGGAAAATAGAGAGGAGAAAGTGCAGAGTTGCGTTATGTTATTTTCCTGTGCTCCAAAGGCTAAAATGGGAAAGTTCCTCTCTCCTTTTTAATTTATTTCCTCTCATTATGCTTTGTGTATCTAATGCACCTTCCCTATATTTACTTTATGTAATATGTATGTTCCTGTTGTGTATATAGATAAGGATATCCCTCACTCCTATTAACATATGCAATATTAATGTGTAGGTGCACAGAGCACTTATATAACTATCATTATCATTTATAGAATCCATGTCTATCCACACGGTGAGTGTACTACATTTAAATGCTTGACATATAATCTCTGTCTATATAAATATGATGAAGTAAATTAATAGGAGCTAACTTTCTCTTGGTAATTATAAAAGGTAGCTTTAGAGCTAAGCTACCTTGTTATTAAATATTCTTTGGCTGCATGGCTACTGCTCTCTCTCCTCTAGACGCTGCTCGCCTTCTTTCTCTTTCTCATTATGGACTGACTGCAATACAATGAGTGAGGTAACTTGCTACCTGTGCGCAATATACGAGCTAATATTATTTTCTAGTATATCTTAGTTTGGTTTATTTAGGAAATGTAGGAAATCATTCGTTCATAGTTGGACTAGCACTCCCTCTCAGAATACAATGCCTTTGAACTCCCTCAGTCTCGTTTTACTCATTTATAGTTAAGTTCGTGCTGGCCTCAATTTCTCAAGCGCACATAATTACATATGTAATGTAATAGCATATGGAGTCTACTAGTCTCTCTCTCTCTTTACTCTCAGATTATGAGAGCAACTACTAACGGGGTAATTATAAACTAATATATTTTCGTTAGCTCTTGTTTGCTTTCCTTTGCAATTTTACATGCAGATGGATGTGATAGGGCCATGTGTCAGTTTTACGTCTTTATGACGTCCTTTATGCGTGTTGCTTTAAACCTCGTCTGAAAAGGAAGTTAAAAAAATCACATCACGACTGTTTGTATGCATTGTACCTAGTTTGTGATGTTTTTTAATGTACTACTGTACATTTCTATGCATGTATATATGACAATCGATACGTATAGCTGCAGAATTCCGTTGAAGTTCATGAGTTAACTGTGGCACGGATGCAGCAGACGTTTTCCAATTCCTTTTCCTCATTTTAGACAGTTGAGTTCTGTTTCGTTGACTTAAGTCAACTCTTCTTTTTCTGTCTCAAGTGAAATGCATGCGTGAAATGTGAGTCACTTCTGTTTTCCTCGCCCAACTAAATACTTTTCGTGTGAATTGTGTGTGTGTGTACGAGGAAGAAAGAGTGGAGCCAAGGACAAAATAAGTCAAAAGACTTACGATGTGGACATGAGATAACAAAGCTCATAAGCAGAAACACACAAAAGGAGTAGGACAGGGAAAACTGAGCTCATTTACGAACAGATGTTGCCCAAATTCTATTTTACATTTAATCATTTACTAATAGCTCAGTTATGTGTTGCGCCTACTTCCTCCTGACGGCTGACTCTAGTGACTGAGTAGCTAGACCTCATTCACTCCAATCTACACATGTATAAACACACGATTTCACTCATTTGCATACGTTTGACGGCCTAACAGCATGCAATTAATACACGAAATGGGCCGTCCTCAAATAAATATGGAAACCTACTCATTTTCCTCTCTACTCCAAAACATTCACATCCATGTTTTTACTCTTTTTACTCCAGATTTTTCGTCAGAAAGAGAAATTACTAACTAACAATAAATTACAGTAGGTAGCTAATAGTTAACTAACTACTTTATAGTAGTAGATCCTTATAGATATACTTAGTGTATTATATTACCTACTCCTTATTGTAACTCTTTCACTACGACTGACTTTTGATTATAATCAAAAGTCAGAACTTCTTGCTGAGAGTATGGAGAAAGTTTTCTGCGTTGGAAATTAATCCATTAATTTCACTTTTTAATTATTATTATGTAACTCGCATTCGTTATTTATTGCTGTAGAGAGGAAAAATAATAATTCCTGGGAAAATGAGCATGTTTCAAAAACATTAGCTCACCTGCTGTAGCGGGCCTAGTTCATTTTTAGAAATATTAGACGTACATAAAGAAGTCTGTCAGTTGCCATATCGTAAAACTCTAAGTCGATGACAAATAGACAGTCAAGTCGACTTGTTGCTACTTACATTCCACTTTTGACTGGTGCTACTGTGAGGTGCACAATTTAGGACATACACTTTTCCTGTAAATACCTAGACACAATCCAAGAGTATTATTATTGTGTTACTTACGTCCGTTATCTCCAACCAGACTTCCCTCGCCGAATCTACGTACGTTTCCTTCTTTTGTGCATTAGAAGAGTGCATTAGATAGTGCTAGGAGGACAAAAGAGAGAGTGAACTGTAGATATAATATGCCCGGGTAGTTTCAACCCATTGTCGACGTAATATAATGCAAATGTACCTCGTACAATTTCCACCTTAATATTTCACAGTGAAAGTTCAAAGCTCACAGATCCTTTACAATGCTTTTGAAACGGAAAATATCTCTGCAAATTACTCGCCTTGAGCAATAGAGAGAGAGAGAGGGAGTTAGAAAGAGATATATATAAACCCATTTCACGAGTGGTAGGGCAGTAGAGTAAAACTCAGCATACGTCATCTCATGGCATATATATATAGAAAATATGAAGATAGGACATAGGATGATGGAGGATTCATCTCTCTCGAACTCCTCCGAGCTCTCATCTCATCAGGAAATTATACTTTTCTGACAGAAATAAAAATAGTGAAGGATTTACAGTGTTCGTAAGTGCCATTAAACGAGTTGAAATTGAAGGGAAAAGAAGTGTCATTTAAGTTATGATAAAGAGGATCATAAATTCCGGGGCTAGACTCATAAAAATGTTTTGGCAAAACAATGATAGTGAAAAGTTAGTCTGGGTTAATAAATAGATTCCTTTAATGTACACGACACAAATGGCTCAATGTGTTGCATTCACAAATTCACAACTAACAGTTCACTATAGAGGAGTTGACATTAAAAGTTGAGACGGGATATTGAACAAGAAGAAGAAGAAGAGCAGAAGAGAGACGAGAATAGAATAGACGAAGCAAGCAATGCACAATGTTCAATAGTTAACTGCTGGAGGATCTATGTCACTAGATTAGAGTCTCCACCAGTCCGCAAGCAAAACTATTATACACATCACTATATATTACTGCACATATATATCATATACTCTCTCTCTCGGGGATATCATATAAGTGTGTGTAGGTAGTCTCTCGAAAATAAAGTATCTGATCTGATGTGAGTCGAATTGAAGTTGGAGAGAGTAGAATATTGTGAGAGACCGGAACGCCCAACTGAATCGAGGCAGTCCAGCTGAGTCGTGAGCATAGCACAAGTTATTAAAGATGTGATTGTGATATGTTATCTATATATTATAGCCTCTCATAGAGGAATGGTACAAGTTCTCCGGTGTAAATGCCCGATATCAATCATAGCATAGGCTGCAATAAGGAATCTAGCGGGAAAGTAGGGCTTACATCAAGTGTATGTATTTTATTACACATCGCTTCACATTAGGAAAAGGTCTCTTGCTAGGCGAGCTCTGTGCCAGCTCTCAATAATATTTTCCACTTTATACTATACGAACACTGTACGGTACACATAATCATATAGGAGAGGTTTTGGAAAGTAATAAGGAGAGAAATTGTTTAAAAGGAGTGAAATGCCAGACGAGATCGAAAATAAATGTATTTAGGTAACGCAACTCTCTTTCTCACATGTAAGATCACAAGATATAAGTTATAAAACTTGTGATCGTTAATATTTCACGTAGGTGGTGGTAGTAGTAGTAGTGGTGCCCTTTAGAATAAATACGTAGATAAAGAAAGATATTTTAACTAGTGTAAATTTAGCTATGTGTGTTATGTTATGTGTATGGAGATAGACATCTGCTTAGCACATGTATGCTGTATAATTCACTAAGCAAATTAACCTTATGACATGTTTTTCTAATTTTCTCATGATCCATTTACTCTCCGTGTCACTTAAAGCTTGAGTTACTTCACTCCTAGAGCCTAAAAACTTTTCACTTTTCAATGCACATTTTTAAGAAACTCTTGTCCCATTCGCCAAACAGTCGTCTTATTAATAGTTTTGTCCTGGCGTGTATTACACATATAAATGCATCATTGTACTTTTATCCATGTAGTTAGAGGGGGAAAAGTTTTTTATTTTACTTTTCGAGTAAGTTGCAATTCTCAAGCCAATATATACTAGCCTCTCTCTCTTTCTGTCTAAGCATTAGGAACATTGAACAATATACCTCAGTGTGAGTGAGTCACTCTGCGAAAAGAAAGATAACCAACGACGGAAAAGCAGCGTGCGAATGCAAGCAGAAGGAAAAATTCGTTGAATATCTTTCTTTTTTCATATCGTCATTTCTTTTAGGAAGAACTTGCTCTCTTTTCCACCTCCTTATTACAAGTATATGTATATAGATTTTCATATCACTCCTGTCTAGACATATTTCTTTCATTTCTACGAATTTTACCATACTACATCTGCTAAGGTAAATACTGAGAATTTTCATATGCAAATTATACAAGAGTTGCATATATCTGTGCATATATAGCATATATTACTTGTAGTAAATACGATAAAGAAAGAAATATATGTCTTAAGATTAACAGTAAGAGTGTTAGTAGTAAAAGTGTCTTATATTATTTAGTTAGCTAGTTACAGTTATTTTTGGTGAGGATTGCATTTGTCCTGCCTCAAGTTGCCTTCTTGCCGTGTCAGCCAAGCGAAAGCCAACGTAGCCTTGCCATATGAATGAATAGAGAGAGGTATTATAATATTATGTGTGTATAAGTATAAGTAGAGTGGTGATGGTAATGCTGTGCTTTGCCGTTCTGCTCGGGTGATATAATGACATAAGTGAAACCCACTTGAAGTCTTGGGAGATAAGACCTTTGCCAGCTTTTTAAAAGTTCTCTTTTGGCTCTTGGCTGGAATTGCATCGCGTCGCCTTCTCCTTTTCTTTCTTTTTTCTCACTGAATGAGAATTCCCTTTTGCTCCGCTATATTTCACGTTCCTCCTCTCGTTTTCTAGTACACTGCGAAGAAGAAGTGGCTAAGCCAAGCAAGGTAGTTACTAATCGTGAGCACTAATGTCTATTTCTTACCGTAAATCTTGTCAGAAATGCTTTCTTTCAAATGTGACCCTATATAACTATGCTGATTTGGCTAATAATAAGAGGGTAAAAAAGAGTTTCTTTGAATTCTTAGTATTTAAAATTGGATTTAAGTGCCCAAGGGTTTATGGGAGGCTATACGGTACTTACATATCTACATGACATCAGGTAGAAACTTTTGGTGTAGGTTAGTTTGACTGGAAATAATGTAGAGAAGGAACTAGCAGTGTGGCTCATGGCCGACTTCCTTTGACTTTTCTCTAATGTTGAGAATTGAGTTGAGTCAAGTCGACTTTTTCCTTTAATGTTCCAAGTGGCCACCTTCTCTACTAGTCACAAACAGTGGGAGCTAATTACTTCTTATCATGCCTTGTCGGTTGACTTTATTATCTGCCACTCAAATATTAACTACAGCTACTAGCTAGCTACTACTTACTTGCCATTTTCCAAGCGGATTTCCACTCACTTCCATATCAAATCATTTTTCTCCAAAGACTCAGAACAAAATTCAGATACGAGCTACAAGCTAAAAAACTACACAGTTTCGCATATTATTTGCCCTACTACTACTGGGAATTTTGAGCAGAGCAAAGATAAGTAATTGGGCTGAGGAAAAACTTAGTAGTCTTGTTTGAGTTAACTTTATTCTTTTTTACAATCTGCATAATGTAGGTAGTGGATACAATTAGGAGGTGACTAGGTCCCTACATGTCATACTCTTTAAATTTATTATGGCCTGACTAAATTTTCTGGTTCTACATGAAAGTTGATGTGATAAAAGCATTTGTCCATGATTAAGTGCCCATGTTTCCCTTTTATTTTCAAAATTTACGGCTTTTTGATGGAGTGAATTACTGGAAAATAGTCAAAGAGTTTAAACGATAACTTTTATTGCTTTTTTGTTTTATTAGGTGTATTTTTCTCCATTTTCAAGACTACATTACATACATAATGCAGTAAAAGCCCGTGTAGTTTACATACATAGTTTCAGTCCATGCAAAAAGATTAAAGTTGAGGGAAATCCAGTGCATTTGAGACAGTAGTAAACATGGAGCGTATTATGTGAAAGTGCTTTAGATATTTTAGTATCCATCATAAAGGAGTGTCTATGCCCCTTTAGTTTATGAATTGTAAAAGCAAATGTAAAATGACGCATTAAACGTTCGGTGCGCCCTTAATGCAAGGAGACTCGAATTAAGTTTACTCTATACTTTATCTTCCATCCTTTTCCCTAATGAAATCTAAGTAAATAAAATAGAGTTCTTTATAGGAGTTTTATGTACTTAAGCATAATAGGCTGTAGCTCGGAAAGTTGTGCCTATATTTGCATTTTGCATATACTTAAGTAAGAGTGAGATATTTTGGACCAAGGAAAAAGAGGTTATGTAGGTAAGTTAGTCCCAGTTTTGGCCATGCACCTATAAAATATCTCGTGAAAGGCAAGAGAAATAGTTGTAAGAGCCTTTGTTAATCATAATCGGAGTCAGCAGGGTGTATTTCCTAACAGAAGAGGTCGAATCACCAACAAGATATGATGAAATAATAATTTCGCTCGGCTGAGCAAGTCAGAGAAAATTGAGCCGCTACTCAAATCAGCATGTTTACTTCCTTTCCTCTGCGAATTTGTAGTGAAGCATTAGATTGGCTTTCCTTGCCTTGTCCTACATGTTTCCTTTTTCTTTCTCCATTGGCCTAGGCCATAAAGAACGGAAAAAGAGTCTAAGATGAAATGGCAACACGTAAAACAACTAGGCGACAGCTGCTCCTTTTTTCAAATTTTTTCCCTCGTTTTCCTCGTCTTTCGTCGATATATTGAATTTTGAAGGTAATTTATGTTTTTGCCCTGTGACTTTTCACATAGCTCCACTATTTGTACTTCCCTTAGCTCTGTTATTTCACGTACAGAAGGAAATGGCTTTGCTAAAGTGAAGTACGAGTGAAAATGGGATGGGAGCAGTTAGAGAGCTATAAGAGCCAAGGCAATTTCAATGCCATCCATCCAGCACTAGTACCCAGCTACTTGGATACTTCTTGCTTATTGCCATCCGTCCCTGCCATTGCGAGGGCAATAGAAATAGCAATCCTATCCTTTCGAACTCCATTCCCGGCAACAACCAATCCAATCCTGGAAGAAACTCAACTCAACGAAATTCAACAAAACCAAATCCGAGACTTCTACTTTCCTCACTTGACTTTTCTTGCTTTTCCCTGCGAAGCCACAACGGAAACCTCATGGAAACTGCACAAACCTGTACCACTCAAACTACTACACACAATTTCAAATCTCCCAAAGAAATAGAAAGAATTTCAAGTAACAAACTAAGTCGAGTTCAGTCTTAGTCAAACGAAAGGAAAGGAAAAAGCAAGGGAAGAAGAAGAAGAGACGAAGAAGGGAAGTCAAGGAACGAGAGTTAAAGTAAAGTGAAAGTATCTGGCCATGATATGATGATACTCGCAGCATTCAACCACACTAAACCAAAATCTTATACAGACAGAATCCCGACTCATCTATATACAAAAAGAAGGGAAATGTATTTGAGACAGAGCACTATTAGTATGTGTGTGTACTTATGCGTCTTTCAGCTGTCCAGCATATAGCTTTCTCCGGCTTAGCTGCGGCTTTGTTGGAAAGGATCAATAATCGGATCCGATCTGTTCACTAGACACATATATCCCATTTATATATGTATCTATAGCAGAGAATTAAGTGGACTATAGGATACTTTCGCTATACAGATAGATAGCAAGTGAGTGAAAGCGCGAGGCGAGACTTAAGAGTTAAAGTTTAAGAGAAAGGCCCCGCAGAAGAGAAAAGAAGAGGGAAAGCAAAGTAATGTTAGTGAGCCAAGGGAAGAAAAGAGCGAAAGAGAAAGAGAGGAGAAAGCTTGCTAAAAATATATAACCCACGGAATAGTCCATAGATGAGGATATTTTTGCAAGACTCCCTTTCTCCTTTTTGTAAATGTCGGATTGAAGGTCCTAACAACATCGATACTTGCTCTGTAGCAAGAAAAGTCTCAAAAATATCCATGTCTCTCCTCTTGTTTTCTTTTCCCTGACTTATTGTTGCCGCGATATAAAAACACAAACATAGGACAAAGCCTTCCAGGCTAAATGACGCTGAGTAAAGGAAAAAGAAGCCAAGCTATGACACTCTGAGGGAGCATTCACCTATTTCGTCCTTACCCATTCTCAATTATTCTTGTCTGTATGTACACAGAGCTTTGCATCTCAATCCTCGTCAAACACTAGAGAAATATCCCTTCTTTTCCCTATGTCCACAGTAGTCTGACTAGATATTTAAGAAAATATTAAATGTCAACAGAATCTGCTATGAAACTGGATGGAGCTAGTAGTAGTAGAAAATGATGTCATCGCAAGGACAAATAGGAGTGGTGCATTCAGAATCCACTCATCAGACACTCCAGATATGTGTAGTAGGTATCTATAGTTTGTTGTACTAGGAGGGAGATTGGGCGACGAGGACGGAAGAGTAAAGAGAGAGAGAGAGCTAAGTAAAATGGAAGTGGACGGAGGCCTCAAGTTTAGTATTAGAGGGAAAGCAAGTGAACCTTAACGAAGCGAGTCAAGTCAGTCTCATCCAATCCACACCCAAGCAGAGGAGATAAGTCAAGTCAACTGGAGATGTGTGTGCGATCGTTTTAGTCAGGATCTTTTCACATTTCACTCACTTCTCGTGTACATTGTACTTAGGTAGGCTAGCTACTCCTTTTTCCTTGTATGCACTTTGAAATTTGTACAAACATCCGCTAAGTCAGTAGATCTTCTATACTTAAGTTGTTGTCGCTCTCTCTCTCTCTCTCTCTCTATCCGCATGCCTATATCAGCTAGTACACTTGATAAAATAGATACACTACATCTTATTCTATTTCTGCTCTGTCTGCAGTTATCTCTATCTTCTCATGCTCGACTAACACTGGGAAATATAAAGGAAGAGAAAGGACACGAAAGAAAAGAAGAGTGTCCATATGTCTTCTCCGATTATATTCCACGTTACGCTCTCTGTATTTCTATTAGAATTTCTCCTCCCTCATGCTCCCACTACTTACTGCCTACATACACAGCCTCTCTCACTACTCACATTCTACTATCTGCTATGTCTACCTACACATAAACTACTTAAATACATTTACCACTCCGTCGAGATAAGTGTATAAGGGTACTTTCACTCTTTTATGTAATCTACTATTGTACTAGTGCTGTTATATAGTAAAAATATATAAAATATATCTACCTGCTGCGAATAGGTGCAATGTACGAGTAGGTTTGTCTTAATATTGAGTGGCTGGAATAGAATGGAGATACACAGTAAAATGTTTTATTGTATGTATTTTTGGGATAGGACCAGGAGGACGAGGAGAGTTAACTGGACTTTACCCAGGACCATACTTTGACCTGGAGAGAAATCATGAGAATGTCTCAGCCCATGTGGGAACTCATGCTTACCTTCCATGCTACGTGAAGCAACTTGGGAACAAATCGGTTAGTGCCTTTTTTGCGTGTTTTCCCTTCATGCCTCGTCTAGCCTTTTTCTCAACCTCCCTTCGCTTTTTACGGATTTTTTACTCGAAACGACGTCTACAATGCCTAAACTACTCAACTCTATACATATATCATGGCTCATCACTATACGAATATCAAAATGCTATTTATATGACTATGGGTACTGTTACTACATTAAGCTACTCTAACTACTTTACTTTCTCCGTGCATGCCCGTATAGAGCTACCTAGCTACTATTACTGATATTAACAAGTCTTGACTAAGCTGATTGTATTTCCTTAGATTGGACTTTCTCTCTACGATAACTTATATATGTAGAGAGGTAGATGAGGAAAATAATAAATACACGTTGCAAAATACATTTACACGTATTCGTTACCTCTTTGTGTATTTTTTTTGTTTGTTCGGTTCATCGCTAGCGTGGGTTGATCCTCGTTTGTTTCTACCTGCTTTCACCCCTCCATTAATGTGATGACATGTTTTCGTGTTCAATATGTTCGCTCGGAGACTAATTATTATTGCAAGAGCCATCAAAGCAATTTCTTATTTTAGCAACGCAGTTGTTACTTGTTTTGAAGTAGGACGAACACTAACACTACCTACTTATAACTGTTACAAGTATCTCTTTTTTGTCCTGTTAGCAACTTTAATGCTAAAGTAGCGAGAGCTAAAGGCAGTAAGTATTTCGTAAACATGCATTAGTAGCCAATTTATGTTTCTACCTAGCTATATAATTTCTCTAGCAGACTTTCAAATGTATTTTCATAATAACATAAGAGTGGAAATAGTTTTTGCTCTTCCTAAGTTGTTGTTGCGTAGCTGTTGTGACTTGGCCTGAATATTTTTTTGTTTCATGTACATATAAAATGAAAGTAATGCAATATACATTTACAGAGATATTACTTTGAGTAGGTAGGTACCTAAAGACTCTTCTCCTTTTCCATTGCTTTTCGACCCTAGCCGACCCGGGTATTCTCCTCTCCTCTCTCTTTTACCTACCCGCTCTCCCTTGAATTCTCCACTCGTCTGGCTTAGCCTAAGTCGCTTTTTTCTATTTCATTTCACTCCACTTGTCTTGTCTCTACATCCACTCCGCCAAAATAAACTCTATAGCCGAACTCCACTCTCTCCTCTTCTTTCTAGCGACTAACTATACTTAAGTCTCTATGTATGAACACAAATACTTCAACTTTATCAAGATTACCAACAACGTACATTGTCAGTATCTGTAAAGGTACTTACCGTATTTTCTACTACAAATACATTCATGCTTGCTTAGAAAATCAAAAGTTTTCTTAGAACTTTATCCTTTTCTCCTTCCACATTCAATTCCTTTTTCATTTCATTTTGTCATACACTCTCCCATTTTTCCTTTTACTTTTTAATACTTATCGTCCCACTCTCTCACTCTCTCTCTACTTTCTGAGGCTTTTATTCACAATTTTTCAGTTGTTATTATTACTTTTATTATCATCACATAACAAGAGCATGACTAAAGATTCACGCTTCCTTACTTACATGGAAATTCTAGAATATTTATTTTCTGCACCACGACGGTTGTGTACAAACTTATTACACTTTTCTCGTCTGCACTTTATACTATTTTTCATGCAAATATTTTCTAGTTAACTTCACTTTTGCAAAGCTTATATACCATCATTTATACAGCATTACCACAACTTTTCTTTTTATCATTACAATTGTATTTCTGTGCAACTTTCTCCAATTTAAATTATATACTTTGCATTACCACTACAAACACAATAAATTCACATTTCTCTCCATAATAATTTAGTTATGGTGTGTATTCTTTGCTTTCCTTTCATATTCTTGAATAAGCACAATAAAACCTCGGGAGTGCAGAATGAAAAATGTGGAGAAAGTACCTTTCATTAAAATATACTACAAACTACAGCGTATAGCAATTGGATTTGTTACACATTTATCTACGACTGTATCTTTCTATTTCTTAAGGTGTATCATTTTATGCTACATGGAATGGGCAAAGATTGTCTTAATCTTTAACGTAAAGGAAAAGGGTTGTCTTAAGCTTCAATAGGCATTTATGCATTTTCTAGATGACATGAAGATTAATCTAGAACGCTAAACCCAACTTAGCAATTTCTATATATAAAATGCATGATGGATGGTATAAGAAATCAGATTGTGCTTTATTTCACTCGAGTTTTATTAAATAATAGGGATTTGCATCCAAAGGAATGAGAAGGAGGAAGCGTATTTCTATTTTCTCATTTTGCTACGCCTTTCTTATATTGTTCCCTACCACACTCCATAAAGAACTACAACAACTACCTATACAACTAAATCGAATTCTACCTAAATGTGACCTATTGAAATATTATATATAACTTTTTATGTTTCGTTGATGTCATGAAATAAATCCAGCGGCATTTACAAGCGTGTAAAAACTCTGGCACATTTAATAAAACTGTTACTAGTTGGCATTTCCTTTTTTTGCGATGTGGTAGGTAAATAACTTTTGTGAGTATAATGTTGAGAACTTTGAGTAATTTTCTGAAGAAAGTTTCAATTTCAACTCCCTTTATTTGTTGAGAACAATTTCCTGGACGAGTTGTAAAAAAAGTTTTAGACTGTAATTAAATGGTGGACAGGTAGAATAAATTGGTAGGAGAAATAGGAACGTAATAGTAAGAATATCTATCAGAGTAAAAAAAGTATAGTAAATGTGAAATCTCTGAGGTAGTTTTCTTATCCATTGGACACTGTAAAATTATTTAGATTTGTTTGAAAGAATTCTTTGTTCACACATTGTCAAAGGAGTTGAGAATGTCATGTCTAGTTGTGAGAAGTATTTGAATGTAATAGCTTGCATGTAACATGCAAATGTCATAGAAAACTCAATCGAATTTAGTGAACAGCGGGGTAGACTATGTATTATGTATCTGCAATCAGGTTACTCCATAGAATAAATGAAGTGAGCTGAAAAAATGAAAGAAGTCAACTAAACGATTCCCTAAACGTTTTCAATGGGAATCTAAAGTAGACTGCAAATAGTCGTACAATAGAAAGAGACTGCAAATGCGAAAAAAATTCAAAGGAAAGCTTTCTCAACTTTTGGCTTTCATTTCTTGAACTAGTTTACTTTTACCTAAAGACACATAAGATTATATAGGTCTGAACGTCTAGCTGCACTAAAATAAAAGAGAAAGTTAGTTGCGTAACTACATTTACTTACTTTTCTACTGAGAAAATAAACAAATCAATTCGAGCTTTGCTTTACTTTATTTTTACTTAGTTTGCTTACTTTATTCTATCTCTCTGTACTTATTCTACTTCTCTTATTTCCTTTCCATTCCAAAGTGTCACTTTCTTAAAAAGAGACTGTTTGCATTGCTCAGAAAAGTATTTTTCTATTTGTATACATGAGACAACGTCTCGACTGACGCCTTGAGAGACTTTTTCCGCCGCCTTCCCCTTTCTTCGCCTATTTCCCGTATGAATACATACATATCTACATATAGACAATATCTTCTATACCATATATATACTTATCTGAATAGTACATAGGTATATGCCAACGCTCTTTTGTATATATAGTAATCTCTCAGAGCAAACACACACAGTTCGTATCACATTATAGAGATCTGTATTCCGGAGTCCTGCTCCCTAACTGTAATGCAATTGTTGGCTGGATCCAGCAATTTTTATCAGAATGAAGAACGTAACGTACTAGTTACAATACAATAAAAAATTATAGAAAGAATTGGAGCGGAAAATTCTATGAATTTAGGGGCACAAATAAATCAGAATATGTACATAGCCGCAGATAGGAGAGTTGAGTTGACTGTACATTGTACAGACTCGCAGCCCTTTCATAGATTTAACTACAGACTACATTGCATCTTCCTGATGGTCTTCTTTTCAGCTCACTCAATTCAGTCAGTTTTACTTTGCTTTCCCTTCCTCACTCCATTCACATGCTTATAGACGCTGCTGCTTAAACCTGTGCATACTTTCACTACTATACACTACTGCACTGTACTATATTATATTCCTGTTATCTAGAATGAAGTCACAACCACATACACATACACACACACTACTGCACTAACAGTTTGAGTCTGAGGAAGAAAGCTGAGTGACTGAGAGTGCGACTGGAGTCGGCTCTCTACTTATTTTACTTATATTAGAGAAAGTGGAAAGGCTATGTGATGAAGTTAGGAAAGTTTATTATATGAAGAGGGACTTGAGATGAAGTATATATAGGAACTATATCTATATATAGGCCAACAAGGAGTAAGTTGACTTGACTTGACGTATTTTAAGAGCAACTGGAGGAGCATCTCTTTATGAATACAGAGGAAAATGTACGCACGACGAATTCAAAAAGGAAAACTTCGATACACTTCTTCTGCTAACTTCTATATCTATGTGTGTGTAGGGATAGCCCATGAGTGTGAGTGTATAGAGACATGCTTTTAGTTCTGTATTACGTTGCACTGCTTCTCGCTTGAACACCAGAGCACTTGAGTTCACACTAGTGCTCTCCTAGCTATCTCTCATACAGCACTACATTTATGTAGGTACTTATGGTATAGGAGTGGGAAAAGTCAGATAGACAAGAACAAGACAGGACACGACAAGGCTAAAGGAAAAGCACCGACTTTATAAATGTATGTAGGTCATATGTACCTACACTATAGATGTGTGTACTTATTCTCGAATACAGAGCTAAACTACGATTTCACTTTCTCCTGCACTTTCTCCACTCACTCTGTTATCTAGTGTAAGTATGCATTACTCTACTGGCTCTTGTACTCCTTTCTCCGAAATCATATTGCTAATAGGTACCTTTATATTATGTCAGTAAGTACGTTATGGTGAAATGGTGAAAGTCCCATCATATTTCTAACAACTGAAGAGTGTACAGAATTGTATTGCGGATATCGTCAGCATTTAGTTACCTAGTTGCATTTCTCCATTTTCTCTGCATGTTGATCATGAAGTGGCATCCTTTTTCTCTGTCATCCGCTTGGATATTTTGTCTTGCTCCGCTTCCTTTTTTACTTATTGAGCTAACGGAAAGTGAAGTGAAACTGTCTGTCGAACTATTTTCTCTACATATGCATTACACACTCATTGATTTTTGTCAATTTGGAAGCAGTTCCACTATTTTATACAATTCTGCCTTGCCCAAGAAAGAAATCAAGAATGACAGCCCGAGTCAGCATGATTTTTTACAGGAATCATCACTTTTTAAACCCAATTTACGGGTTGACCGAACCAAGTTAAAGAGCCGACGGTTTTCATAGGATTATCCCTCCTCGTGGGGATTCTTTCGCGAAAGGATTCTTTCTAAGTCGCGTGGTGTCGTAAAACTGGCTTTACATTTTAACTTTTCCTCTACATTGCCACTGGTCATGCAATGCACCATCACATCACAATTGCTTTCTCCTCTCTTTCTCTTTTCTCACAAAACTTGTCTGTCTAAATCATATCTATCTCCAACCCCCGAAACCCGCCACTACATTAAGACAAGAAAATGTCTTGCAAGAAGCAGGAGAGAAAAGTCTCTTAGGAGCATCCTCGAGTAGAAAGCACTCATATCACATTGCTACATACAAGATTCAGTGAGGCTCACTTAAGAAAGTCCATCGAGCAATATTACAGGATCGTATAAATAGCGAGTACCATAGTAGCCACCAGACAGACACAGCTAGACGCTCTCCAGTCACTACAGACGAGCACATGGAAAGAAAGCCAAACGAAGCCACAATAATAACATAACCGTTCGCTACGTAGACACACGAATGAACAGAACAGCGTCCAAGACTCTAATGTCGAATAGCCTGGAGAATGTCTCGTTCTAACTTAACTTAACTGAACTGGCAATGTAACGGAGGAGATAAATATAGCCGAATGTAATGTATCTAATGGGCCAACTGGAGAAATGTTTACTTTACTTACTTACTCCGTTCGAGAGAGAAAGAGAGAGAGAGAGAGAACGCAAGTTTCCAGCTGAGGAAATTCCTCTGCAAAAGTAATAATGTAGAGTACCTATGTATATATAAGGAAGCATAAGAGCACATGTGAAATGCTCTCACAGCTTACTTTCAAATAAATCCTTAATACTCTTAAGTTGCGTAATAAATTCAATGGTTTTAATTATCATTTCATACTCACTCACATAAGCTTAATGACAGTTCCTTAGTACACACCCAAATGAATCCATAACCAGTGCTCAGTGTTTGGATGCCAACTAAAGGAAAGGAAAGGAAACCGCTAACGACTTTCTCCCTCATCTTCATTTTCTCATAATACTTAAATTAGATAGAAACTTATAATATTGCATTATCCCTATAACATCACTACTCACTTAATGCACCATTATTATAAACCATCCTTGCACTAAATACTCGTATTATTATATGTCATTTTGATAAAACAAGGGACGAGAGCACACAGAATCCGTAAAGTGTACTGCTAACCATAAGTACAGCAATGCAATGTCATCTCCTCATCCAAGAAAGAAAATTCCCCACGGGATATCAACCAATTATATTAACATTTTACATTGCTATATAGACTTATCTGTAGAAAAACCAATCTAATATATGATTTACTTGCCATCATACTAAGATACATAGAGTGCATTATAAGAAAAGAGGTTAAAGGAGTAGGAACTTGACATAAGGAGACATGTTTGACTTTACATCCTACTTACTCATGTACTTACATTTGTGGTAAACTTGTCGACTACTGTGGATATGATAATTTGCGTAAGTACCTACAAAATGTATGTGCTAGCCAAATATCTATGGACCTCAACTAATCCTAACTAGATGAAAGGAACAATGAAAAGCTCTTTTCTAAGACGCAGATAGATGTGATCAAGTGAAAAGCTTTACAATTTCGCGTAGGATTATATATTTGACATGACACTATATGAAATTTCATAATAAATACCCAAGATAATGTACGTGAATAGGAGAAAACATTATCTGAGCATGGTTTTATGTCTTGAAAATATATTCCATGATGTAAGTATTCTGGAGAAAATAGGATTCCTCTGGAGGATCATGTAGTTAAGTATGCAATAGACCGCATTGGCTAAGTTTCACTTACGTACATCAAGGAAATCAAAGCCGCTGGCATTTTATTTCCTCTGTTGAAACGTCTCGTGGAAGAAAAGTCGGAGAAAGAGTGAGTAGTTAGTGTAAGGTAGATAGTTGCTTAAGCCGCTTGGAGAAAGTTTTCTCTTTTGTCGAAAACAGATTTGGTAGCCACTAGGTTAGGTAGTCAGATAGGAAAACAACTTTCTCCAAGATGTCATTCATCAAAGCTCCTTTCTTGTAAACAGAGCCAATGAGTGTGTGTATTTTCTTGACTACTACTACGTATCTGTATCTATATGAGAGAGCGCCGTAAGTAGAAGAGAGAAAGTGTATTTAGTGTAATAGATATCTTGTAGGTAGTGGAGCATTCATTGGAAGCAGATCACTCTCAAATAGTTGCCCAAGTTCAATCTATCTTCCCTCTATCTCCAACTAGAAAAAGTGCAGCATTGCAAAAACTTTCTTACAATCTCCTTTGCAAAGAAATGAACAAACAGGAAAGAGTTTTAACCCAGTCAGTCAGTCAAGTAAACTCAACTTCAGTTCACAATCAGACTCTTCTCTATTCTCCCGATTCAATAAAGTCTCCTTATATACAGATATCCTCCGTACATATATTAAATGACTAAAGAGAACTAATATATCGTCTTATAGCTAAGTGAAAGCATTACGTGAATAGCCATTAGAGAATTTGGCTTTCTATTGGGAAATACTTTGCTCTAAAGCGTTGCTTGATGGCCATTGACATTAAAGTCACATTATTATCTAATCCTCGTTGCAAAGATTATTCTCGTATTTAATTTTTGCTTCTTTTAGATTTTCCCAGTCAAAATAATGTTCGAACATTATACAAGAAGAGTAAAGTATTAGCGGGAATAAGGCAATGAAAGGAAGACAGACAGACATAGATATTATGTGGAGGAAGAAAGTGAAGTTAGTGGAGTCGGAGTCGGAGTTACGACTTGGTTGGATTGGATTTGAGTGGAAGAGCTTGATATATTTATAAAGGGACATGTAGGAGGAAGAAGTAATGGCAACCAACACGCAACGTGATAGCTCTCATCGTTTAACAAACTTTCTTTCTTCCTTTCACTCCATGTGTGTTCATTCTATAAGTAGTGCCTTGTACGTGGTGTGGTCTCACTCTCTCACTCTCTCTCCTCCTAGCTACTACTACATACACATGGCTAGCCCACTTTCTCTTGCCCAACTTCACTATTCACTACATTAAGTGTTGAGCAGTGGTGATATAATGTCTGTTCATGCAGGCCTTATATGGGCATATAGCAAGAAGATTGTGCCTTGTGATGTTGAGAGGAGTTGAGTCAGTTGACTGCATGAGGTCGTCAATTCACTTAAACCATTCCGTTCATCCTGTTTATACGACCTATCTATGTCTATGTTATCTTGATCTGTATCTACAACTAAATATCTTGCAAGAAGGCGTTTTCTGTCCTTTCATCTACTTACACATCCAGACGAGTGTTACGTAAGGAACAGCAACAACAATGACTACTCCTTCATAATTATGTTTACATGTATAGTCTGATGCAGTATTGAGTTGGGAAAAGTGAAGGTAGAAAATTGCTTGCTGAAAATGAAGTGCTCGCACGGACTAAGTGAAATGAAATGCAAATTAAAATGTTTTATATTAACTGAAGAAAGTATTATGTAGTCGTTGTGTGTTGTGTTGCGTATGAATAATTGAAAGTGCTTTGCTTTATAAATTCGTTTGTATTACAGGATGTTTGTATATTATGGCTTTAATTTCCTCTCACTTTTCAATAGTGTTTCTCAACCAAGACTGAAAGTACTTAGCCTTAGAGTTGAGAGTTGTAGTCATCATAATGAATGCCATGCCAGTTATTGTTGTTAGCTGAAAGGCAATTGAATTAGCATGATCACAGCAGGAGCTCTCTCATGCAACCATATACAGCTCATTAATTCAGATGAGAAATTTGAGTGAGCTCATTGTTTTTCTATTCATATGCTCCTTACTGTCATTTTACATGAATGCTCTCGTCGACTGTCGACAACTTTATAACGAAGACTGCCTCCTATAACATAAGCATCCTCCTGAAAGATAAATGTAATGACAGACAAGGACTGCTGTCGTCACTCGATAAACACGAAACCCACTTACCTGCCTTACTAATAGCACACTTGTCTGTAATTATAGGAAAGTGGAGACTTATTGTTTATATCTCTTCCATATCACTTCTTATTAGACTACCTGCAATTACCACTACATTTGTCAAATATCAAGCCCTTCTTCTCCGCTTAAATGAATAAAGCCCTTTTGTTGATTAGATATCCATATATCTTACTATAATTGCTTCCTTCCCAGCTTCCAATGCAACTCCTACATAATCAATTCATGTACTACTTACTTTACTCGCACTCATATTTTATTCTCAGTCAGAAAATGAGCATGTTCGTCACACTGTTTTCTAGGCGTAGATTTCATTATATCTACATATACCCTTCATAGACGCCATAGAAGTCCCTAAAAACAGCCAACAGTACAAATATGTATTGTAGTTGATACCAAAATAAATAAATACTTAAAGCTTGTTCGTTGGTCGGGTGAGAACAGCCGATAGCGAACGAAAATGCTTTAGGTATGAAACGGGAGGAGTTACGGCGGGTAGGCACGTGGTATTTTCAACCAATAACGCCTTAGGTCCTTCACTAGGCAAACTGGCATCACTTTGATGCTGCGATATCTGTAGCTCAGCTACTTCCTTAGTCTATGTACACACTTGATCGCACAACTTTTCATACATTTCCAATTTTCATCATTAAAATATTCTGCGATTTAGTTTACTTTCTCTAGCGTACACGATGGCTATCATATTTATCAAGCGTCAGTATTATTACACTTACTTGTAAGTACGTAATGGGCACATACTTTTTTCTCACAACTTGTAAAGTTTGACTACGAAATTTTTAATTAGCGCAATCTTCATGGATTCTATGAAATGTCAGAACCGTAACTAACAAAGGAACTACAAATACACAGAAAATTTATTATCAACCTTCCGATACGGAATAATGAGGCATAATTAAAAGTTTCTGCATATACTAGTACTAGTAACTAGTAGGTATACAGATATTATGCTAAAAGTTTATTTTCCTTCCTTACTTACGCCAGGTACCATTGGCAAAACGTAACACGGTACAGTAATAGGAATAATAACACTTTTGCAAATTACAAGCCGTAAGCACCGTACATACTTAATAAATAGTTGCTTAATACGGTGCTTTAAATTACTCGGTTGCAGGAGACAAAATTTTAATTTTAGGACACTGCAAATTATTAGGTCTAATTTCACACAAATCGGTAGCTATAATCAATATCTGCACAACATTCCATTAACGAAATAACCCTAGCATTGCATTATTGGGAAAGTGTATGGTTGTCAATCTGACGACGCAGTTTTGAATAATTTTTTAGGCAGTGTTGCGTCATGACTTGTCTGTCACATTACTGCTTTTTTGTAATTGTGTTGCTAAAATGTTCCTCTAATTAAAATTGTTTATACTTACTTTCTTCTGGAATCATGCTGAGTGTCGGACTTAAATTGTACCTCATATTTGTACTATTAGGCTAAATTGACCAAATATTTAGGTACGGAGATCCGGGGTAAAGATTTGGAAAATTATTCTGTTTTTAGGTTTTTTGGTAAATATTTGTTTTGCATGATTCTGGTATAATGAAAGGAGTAAACAAAGTTAGCATTCTTGTCAAACAATGTAATGCATAAGTAGTTTACTGAAATGCTAGCTGTGGCATTAATTAACTGCTTCAGTAGCTACTGATAAACTAAGCTTTGCAATTAATTTTTCTTAGAAAATTCCGTCGCATTTTCTTGATATTTAAAATGCCTAGTCATACGGATATTTTAAGCAAAGTGAAAATTCTGTGACTGTGTGTAGTCTACTTTTAAATTATTACTCTTCTTCATCACACAGTTGGATTTCTACATGTTTCTATAATGATATTTATTATAGTCAAATTAGTGACTACAAATTGATAAAGGATCAAACATTGTCTTTGTGTGTTTCTAGCAAATACCGTATATAATTATTTCTCCTGCAAACTAATACTAACATGAAATAATAGTTTCCATCATTAGTAGTGTGGATAATTTCTCCAGACTAGTAATAGGTATAAGGATTCTTTTTTTAATTTAATATTCATAGAGCCGTAGATATCAAAGGAGGGGAAAAGGAACTGTGTTAAAGATTCAACCACCAACTAGACGTAGGGAAAGGCCGTTTTGAACGGAATGGGAATAGGAGAAAGAGAAAGAGAGAGAGAAAAAGGGCCGGATGAAAATTGTGGTGAAAGCATTGCACAGACATGCATATTACTTACATAAGTCTGATTGTGAGTGAGTTGAGGAGACGTCCGTCCTCGTCTACTTATTTATTATGTACATAGTTTAGAGGAAAGTATCCCTGGCTGGTCTATGTGGGATTCGTCTATAGAGAAATAGAGAGAGAGAGAGAGAGAAAGAGAGTAAATCCATGTCGTGCGGCATTAGACACCATTTGAGTGATGAATGCATTTGGTTATTCCCTTCTATGTAAGTATGTATTGCAGTAGAGAGTGTTCATGTTCAGGTTCTGTTGTCGTTATCGCGTCTATGGCTTTGGCATGGCATTGCTGGGCATTACACTACATTACGTACACAAATAAATACAACAATAGTAACAATAGAGCATAGATTGAGGAGAGAGGGACATGAATAGTAGGCATGCACACTTGGAAATAAATACGGGAATCTAGAATGCAGAATAGAAAAGTAAGAGAGCAATAGGAGTTGACATATGAATAAGATACAATGGGGACGTGGCATGTTTAATATAAGACTCTCTGTCAGTCTCACTCTCAAAGAAGAAAACTACTGTACACATGCACACATACACGTGTGATTCTAATGCAGAAATATGCGTATAATAATAGTCTACGTTAACTGTGCTTCTTTTCTTATAATGCAAATAATCTATGTTGATACATACATACATACCTACATACATACATACATATATTTATAGTTATGATGTAGTAGTAAGCAGCCTAATGCAACACAACCACATGGCTTTGCAAATGTTATGCCCCGTTACGATAAGTTTGACGCTAGGAAAGGGATTGCAGAATAAATGCACGGCAATGTAGATATAGTAGATAGGATGAATGCAAACGTAACTTAATGTAAGTAATGTATGGTAGCATTATAGCAGGGCTTTCTCATTGCATTCAATTCCGTAGTAGCATTCTATGGGCATTAGACGGAGTAGTGACTAAAGGAATTCTCTTACCTACAATGCACGTCTATAATAATAGTGAAGTGAGTGAAAGTAATAATATAAGAAGACTTGCTATGTTATGCTTTTTCTTTTCTTGAGCCGCGATAAATCGGGCTTTAACTGAAATTTATTATTGCAAAGCTTGGAGCTCTTCCGCCCGTTTCTCTCCGTCTACGTCGTATAGGCTCCCTTTGCCTCTCCTTTACAGAACACTGGGCCATGCACACTTAAAATAGGCACTGCTCCATGTTCCGCCTGTACTTAGCAGTAATACGTATGTTGTGCTTTCACCGTAGCGCTTCGCTTGGCAAGAAAGGGTTTCGCCTTTCTTTCTTAACTCCTCGTACGTAGCTCTGTGATATATTCGCTAATGTAGTCTTACTTTCCTCGCCGCTCAATAGTGAATGAGAATTTTTCTTGCATTTCCCACTCATAGGGAATTCTATTGCTTTCACAGTGTGCCATGCCATGCCATGCCATGCCATGGCACTTGTCTATACCGTAACGGAGCAAACAAAACCAAAAGAGAGGAGGGCAGACCACCAATAGTGTTTTTACTCTGACAGAATATTTCCCACTTAACTCAAGCTGCCCGAAAGAGCTGTAGCCTGAGGAGGCAGTGCTGTAATTTATGATTTCAAGGAGTTAGTTCGCTCGTGCTCATAATGCAACATTTACCTTACATTATTGTAATGTATTGTGCAACACAGTAATATACACATTACAGGAGAAAGGAACTCCCATGGCAGAGAGCTACTCTATTCACACATCAAATGCTATGCACAATTTCATCTTAACTACTCTATCCTCCCTCAGAGCTATGCTGACATCTTTACTTTCCCTATATATTTTATACGGGCAGCATTAGACATTGTGTTTCTCGGCTAGATTCCATGGATGTAATAATGATTTCTTAAATCATTGTCAAGGCGTGATGTAAATAAAGATGGGGAAGGTGTGTGTGAAACACCCCGCCGATAAATACAGCCCACATCAGACACAACTTCCCTCAAATTTACAATTCTGATAGTAAATTACATTTTAAACTATACACATACACATTAGCATAGAGAACAAGATAATCCTGTTAGTTATAGCGTCTGATGTAGACTAGAAATCCTGAATCACATCCTAACTCACATTATAATGCACTTGCTTTCCTTTCCAAACAATCTGCAAGAGGAGCCTAGTGCACGACTAAAATCTAACAAGTAGGCTAATAGGAAACGGAAAGCGATCCACGGAAGAGCACAACCGAATTATATTTCCTTTCCCCTCTGAGTAAGGAGGAGAAAGGAACTTTCATACTTTTATGCTTTCCCTATAACTCCATATACTTATATGGGTCAACTTTACTATACACACGTAGATAACTGCATGAAGCTTTTGTGAATTTTACTATATTCATTTCTACAATGTCTAGCGCTGATTTGAAATATGGCAACAGATTCCTCTAAAACGCTTTCAAATTTTTCCACTCGTGTACTGTAATAAAACACAATCTAATAGGAGACAGACACATGTGACAGCCTTACTACAATTCCATAAGTCACACCGCACACAGTGTGCATCCACGTAAGTATATAATTGTGTAAGCACGGTGAAAGCGCAAAAAAATTCTTATGAAATCCAATGTCACGTATTATGTATCAAAAGAAAGGGAAAGAAAGGCCATAATGGAGATTTGTTCTACATAGTCGGCAGTGGGAACCTTTGTTCATATATCAGATTTATTTTATTTCATTCTGCTTTATGCTGTCTTGTCGTAGGAAGCTCTGTGCCATCAAAGCCCAGCATAGCACATGTTAACACTCGACAAGATAAAAAAGACAAGTAACTCGAGTTGAATAGACAAGCTGATTTTACCAAGGATAATCCTTTCTGTGATTTTTATTCTTTTTTCATTTCACAGGATGAATATATTGTGTTTTAACTGAGAGAAAGTCTATTTCTGGGTCATACTCACTACAGAAATGTAATAGCTCTAGAGACATAGCTTTATACTTCTCTAATTCATATAGCCATGTAAGTTTAAGGTTATTAGCTATAGCCAAGAATTGCTATACTAGACGACACTCGATTACTGGTGTGTAGTGCCCGTCCCTGTCTCCTCCACTCCTTTCCCTAGGAATGACAATTTTTGGGTAAAAGTTCTCTAAAAAAAATTAGTATGTCGGTGTGTGCACAGCTGAGTGAGTACAAACTATACACTAACTAGTTCAAAGTTGAGAATCCTCTTGGAATACAAATGTTCTAATGTATTCCACCCAGTGCCTTCACGGAATGGGAGAGTCCGACCCGGACGTTGAGTCGCGAGGCAACTCAACTCTTTTTCGACCGTAAGTGCAGATTCAAATGGAACTAGCCAAAATGTGTAGTGATAGTCAGTTGCTCCTTCACTTAGGCTTCACTGGCTGCGTTAAGGGAGGGCACAACCAGTTCCTATGTAGTAATAGGTAACTGGATGAGAGATGTGACTCTGAATGTAAGTCTCTTGTACTGCTCCTAGTCGCACACTATTTGTGTTTCCTTCCCGCCTCATGATCTTACAGTTCTTCCGAAAACCAAAGGAAAATTGGAACGACAGCCTTGCAGCCAGCCACCACATCGAAACTGGAATTTAGTTGAGGAAGAGTCTGGGACACAGCATAGCCACATCCCCAGATTGACTTTTAAATTCTCTCTCGCTCTCTCTCTCTTCTCTATAAATGAACTAATGGTCTTAATACCTATCACATAGTCCCCTTACATAAATATTAGGATTTTCCGCTTATACTTCTATTCTGTATATAGAAAAAGAGCTATTTTCCTATTGTAATCATTGGTTTTCGCAAGGATATTTATATTCCTCTGAAGCAGAATGATTCCAATGCAGTCATTGCATTTTCACTGATAGTTCCTTTTGCCTTTGGATGTCTCATCTTTTCTACTAAAACTTAACCTATATAGTTACATATATAACACATATAGATACTTATACAATATCCTAGCTCTCCTGGAGAGAATATAATAATAATGTAGCACTTTTAATGGTAATGGTTTCATGTAGTATTTTCTATGTGCGAGGAAGAGATAGTCATTCATGGGATTGTGGAACAGAGGACACGACCACGCACGGAGTGAAGTACTTACCTACATACAAAATAAAGGGAATGACTAAAAGTAGTTAGTTGAATTGAGTTGAGGAGGGAGAGAGAGAGAGTGAGAGTATGTGTGCGAGGGAGTTTACTATTACTAGTAAGTATCTGAGCAAAAAGACATTAGGCAGCTCTAGTCAGTCTATGAATGAGATTTCATTTACAGGAAAGGATCTATGAGAGTAGGAAGGATGAATACAATTTGCAATATTGCAGATTGCTATTGTGAAAACGTTAGTGTTAGGATGGGAATGGGACTTCCATTTTGATAGACTCAACTAAAACGCTACGACTTCCCTTCCTTCTTCGCCCAATAAACTATCTCCCTCTATATGTCTATAGTCTGCCCATTTGATTCTCAACTCCCATAGACACAAAACACAAATAGCCTCTCTTCCTATATAAATACTTTTACTTACATGTAGCAACTAGCTCTAGTAGTTTGCAACAACGTCCATTACATTTATTTTAGTTATAGATAAGTGCATGTACTTCTAATACCACATACATATAGGTACCTACGCATATCTGTAGATTATGTAGATGAAGTTGAGCCGACGGACAGAGAAACTACTACGTAAAGAAATTTTGCACAAAACTATCGATATTTCTAGTCGACTCTAAGTAATCTGTATCTGTAGTGAGTGGCTATATATTATATGCAGAGTTTGTTGGGAAGTATTGATAAGTATTATCTAGAGCACTCGTGTGTCCTTCTAGTATAAAACCAGTGGGCTAGTGTTACTTTGCTAGTATTATTTGGAGAGGAGAACGGACTGTCGAAACTCAAACTGAAACTATCACGAGAAGAGAAAAGAGTGCCATCGGCGAATTTCTCAACGCATTTTCTCTTCTATGTATCTTCATGTACTATTTATAATGGTAGAGAAAGAATAGCGATTATATATGATGTGAAAGGATATTATGGCAAATAGTTTACCTGCTGTTTCCCCTGCATTATTTCATTCCCTGCTAAAGTACCCGTAATA
Source organism: Tomocerus nigrus (assembly GCA_019776505.1). Lineage (NCBI taxonomy): Eukaryota > Metazoa > Arthropoda > Collembola > Entomobryomorpha > Tomoceridae > Tomocerus > Tomocerus nigrus. The sequence goes on from JABASI010000327.1 coordinate 29,823, forward strand.
TTAGATATATTTTAGTTCGAAAGGCTACAGTAATTCCCTGAAATTCTAGAGTTAGCTCTCTGAAGCACACTACCTGTGTGTGTGGGTGAGTATTAAATACATATAGTCGGTTAGAGTCTGTATGGGCAGATATTATTCACTAGATGTGCATATGTTATGAAAGCATTAGATTAGAAAGCTATATCAGTAATTTATAGTATTATACACTTAAACACGGTTATTATCATGGCATAAGAATTCCGACGGATTTGTTGGTTGAATCGAATAGATGTGATGCATGGCCATGCATGCATTTATCCATTAAATTATAAGTCTGACCTCAATCTGCTCTATAAAAACTCACCGTTATATTTTGCATGATAAAATTCTGAAAATATTCACCAGCTCCTCTCCGTCCTTCGTCGGCTATAATTCTCCCTGGAAATCCTTTAACATTACTTCATGCTGCTTACTTTAACAGTTTTCTTCGATTCTGCCAATTCAATATAAAATGGGGAATGATGGAGTCTGAGTCTGAGATAGGAAAACCTAAGCAGGGTACTTATTTCTATTTTGGTTTTTACTGCGACTAACTTCGACTTATTTTTTCTCTTTCTCTCATGTTATTATTATTTTTTCCTAAGATTATCTATTGTCTACCGATAAAATGAGATGACACAGAGGGATATAAGCATTGTGTGTAGTCAGAAGAATCCTTTCATGCAAACCTAATGTGTAGGTATTTCCTATTTTTTGGAAACTGTGTAAGTATCGGATTTCATGCATGGATTAACTGTTGGTACATTTTTATTTGCGTAATATTTTCCAGCCGAAAGGAAATAATGGTCAAGACAAAAATACGAAGCCATAGATTAGGCTATACGTAATGATATGATGATGTTATGTAGAGTAGGTACCTACCCATAGTATTCTTGTTCGGAAATAGCGTTGCCACATTAAATATATGGGGGATTTATGTATATACATTCAAGTTTACTATAAGTACTCCTCTGTTTGACCTCCTGTCTTGTCCTGGTGGAACTTTCCTTGGGTAAAATGCTTTTCGTGTTAGCTTCTGTGAATGTGCATATAATATACATATGAATGATAGGTAGGCAACTACTTAGCTAATACCCTTTGCCATGCCATGCTCCTCTCCTTTTAATACTTACTTATGTGCCTAGGTAGTTACTTTACTTTTTAGTTCCTTTCCCTATTCTATTTCTATTACTTAGTAAATGGGCACTATAGCTAACTACCCTACTCTACTATGCTCAGCTACTAACTAATATAAAGCTAAGCAATTTACTGGGGAAAGATTGATTGCGTTTCCGAAAAAAACTTTCCTTCTCTTCCCTTAGTATCCTTCTGCTATATAAATAACGATTCTCTCCATGTAGATATATGACTTTTATTTTTCTGTAATAATACTATGGACTTAAGAATATAAAATCTATTTGTACGCTGTCTTTTGGCTATATGCAGTGTAGAGGACTTTTCTATATACTTTTATGTATAGTAAGTATACGTATAATAATATGTGAAGAAGTGAGTGAGTGAATGAGTCTTTCAGGTCTCCTTGCAAAACAGATGTGTGTATCAAAGGAAAACGCAAACGTATAATAATGCATCAGAGCTTTTCCCGAGGTCTCGCTGAGAATATTATTAACTTCCGTCTTGACTTGCACGATTTTACTTTTCTGTCTTTCTATGATTGCCTTTTGCTTTGTATGTACGCAACTATTGCCATTTGTACCCCTCAAACAAGACTTCCCTCCTAGTAGATTCCCCAATTCACAACCAACACTTAGTTATCTACAAGGAATAGAGGAATAGTAAGTAAGATGGCATATATTTTACCATGGATAATAGTCGTTCATGGGGCTAAGCTCCGATTTGACTTTCTTTCCATTCAATTCCTTTAGCTTTAGCTTAAAGGGACATTTATGTATCGTTATAGTGTGTAGTTGCTTGCCAAATGACAAATCTCTAGAATTTTAACATAGATTTAATTTAGCATTCACGAGGATCGTAAACCCTGCAGTAAAGTCTTTGATTGAGAGCAATAAACATTATTATTATGCCTTTATCCCATCATAATAATTTCATGAGTAGAATTATATTATAGTTACACAAGCGGCTATGTTACTTTTACTTACTATATCCTTACATGTTCGTAAGGACATACCTATATCTACAATCTACACCTACTGAACGTAAAGCAAACGACTCACGTCCCTTCCAGTATTTTCTACACTACAGTCGAATCCATACCAAAAATTACGACAAAGAAATCCATCGTAGACTTTGTCCTTATATTTGTATTCGTATAAATGTGTGGAACAACTGCAGGGATAAAACTATGGGAAACTATTTAAGTTCTTGACTAGAAAACTACCTACGTAAGTATAGCATAATGTTTTAGTATTATTACTCAACGGCAAATCCTTGTTGTGTAATTACAACAATTATCTTCATATTAGCACCGATTTTCGAGATAGCTGTCGGAAAGTTATGTGGTACTTATTGTTTAGTTTTTAGATGACACGTCCAATAGCCTACTATTTAGATAGGTACTCCCTCGCCTTCACGTTCGTTCAACCCCAGTTTTATTGTCTTGAATCAAGTCGTAATGCAATTAGATATTTTTCCTATTATTGCTGTCATTCTAGAACCGAAGGACATTTTTTATGGCCTCTCCCGCCAAATGAAATATGGGAGTTGAGGACCTTAATGGCAAATCGGATTTACCTAAAGCCCTAAGCTCGTGCCGAAACAAAACCGGCTTTACCTTCTCCTGCTGTTGCCACTTAGCATTGATATTGTTTTTGACAAATTATTTATATCAAATATATGTAGCTTGCTGCACTCGTTATAGCTAAATTATGATGCAATTTCCAATTGAAACTACACAAACACAAAAGAAAGTTATTATATTGAGTTTACTGTATGATCGTAGTATAATGTGGCAATGCAAGTCATTTATTGGAATATAAATGACGATGGGAAAAAGAATTTTGTCTTCACAAGTCAACTGTGTCAATGGGAACCGGGCTAATGGGGATGGAGAACTATGCGGGGCATTGACGGATTGAATGCAAATGATGCGAACGATCAATTAAAAGGCACGTCAATGACAAATCGATATTTATAACTGCGGGGATTTCTTCCTAGAAAATTCAGACTTTTTTAATCACTCCATATTTTTAGAAAATGGGCAACCCACGCCCTAACCGCCTTTTACGCAGTGCAACTGAATACCAGTTCCTTTTATACGTCGCACTGTGGGTTCAGTCAGTGCACTACTGAAAGGAATGTGAAATATTAGCGTGAATAAATATAATGTTATTCAATGTCGCAATTTAGTTTAGAATAAACGCGACGTCTCCCGTATCCACAATTTCCGTGTATAGAGAAAGCTACTGCATGAATAATGAGCACGCTTTGCTGTAAATTCTCGGGAAATAAGTATACTAATGAATACCTGGCTACCAAGACAGGGAATAACTCAAATCAACTCTAGAATTGCATGTGTAAACGACATTCTGCCGCATTTTTAAAGCCAGCTTTTTATGAGCATTTGATATTTGTGAATGGAGGTCAGACTCCATGCACCTAAATTCTAATGTATTCTGATTCTTTCCATTCCATCCCATTCATTCCATTCTTTCCCTTGCACTGCACTTTCAGTTCGATCAAACATAAAATCAACAAGCTTTATGTGAATTCATGGAGAAAGTTACTTTGTCAATAATTCACATGTTTTCAGCTTTGCTCCCTTTTCCTCGCCAACTTTACCAAAACCTCCTCCGTCAGTCCGAAATGAAACGCTTTAAAGGTTGACACCAAAGACTGGTGTTTTTGAGTCGTAGAAAAAAAATTACCTACCTATACTATTCAAAGTTGGAAACTAATCTAACTTTATCATCTAGCTCTACAAGTTTTTTTTAAAGTGTTTGCAACTTAGCAGGCAATTATATTTTATTCTATTTCATGTTATTTTAAATAATTGCATGTCGAAAAAAGAGCAAAATTACACAAAAGAAAGTTTAGACTCTGAAGCAGTAAGATGCAAAACTTTCTTTGTGATAAAAGTGCAATTTTGAGAAATATGTGCACATTTCTGTGAAAATCATTATGCTCCTTGTAAAATTCATTTTACGCCTTGTAAAAGTTGAGGATTACCAAGAACGAATGGATTTTCCAATGAAACTTTCTCCAATACAAACAAACCACAAATCTATATATAAACTTAGCCTGTGAAAACCTAAGTCAATACATTGCATATAAATATTCCTAACTAGAAACTAAACCTAAAATTCAAATTCTCAGTAAAGTATATCTATCTCAAAGATACGCGTCTACATTTAACTCGCAGTATATACTGGGTCTCTAAAACTGCATGAATATATAAATATAATAACAAACTGAATAACATTTTTATCCTTATTGGGTCAGGCATCTCCTTTCATTGCCAATTCAATGTGCAGTTGGCAGAATAAATATCTGTGCAAGCAAAATACAAATGCTAGAGATAGGCTTATGTAAATAAGGTTTTTGTTTCCGAAGCAGAGTGGCATAACTTCTCACCTCCATGCATGCTGGTGTTATTGTGTGTGACTGCAGCTCGTAACTTTCTCCTTGCTCGAATAATACACGGATATTTATTTTATATCTGCTTTCGGTATCTACATTCTGGGGTGCAAAGATGATTGGAAAAGGTTAAATAAAAAGAGATACAGAAACTATTGCACTATATAAGTAAAATATGTAGGATATTGAAGTAATCTGATATGAAAATCTGTAGATATATAATATATACATACATAAGTAGGATGGGCATGAATTTTGTTGACTCACTCAGACAAGACACATTTTCATGGAGGAATGCATTTATTAGAGAGTGTAGGCGAAAGGATATATTCTAGTGTATGTATTGCTGTGGGAGTGTTGTAGTATGTAGAAAGTGTACACATGGACTATGAATAGTAAAAGAATGTTTTGCATTATGTATTTTGAAGGTGTCGTGGATTCGGAAAGAGGACTCACACATAGTCACAGTGGATCGTTTCACATTTATTGCGGATGAGCGATTTCAAGTTTTACCTTCGGGGGAATCGTGGACTCTACAAATCAAATACGTTCAGCCTCGCGATGCTGGATATTACGAGTGCCAAATCAGTACTGAGCCGAAATTAGCCTTCCGCATTTTACTTACAGTCCTCGTGCCCACGATTCGGTAACAAGCTTTTGACTTTTAGCAATCTATTGCATTTGCACAGAGTGTAGCTAGGTACTTGGCAATTTTGATGGGTCCTTGACTTAGCCAGAGTACTTAGTAGCCGAGTGAGTGCCTTTCACTTTGCTATGTCCTCTAATCTCAAATCCAATTTCTAAAATAAATAAACGATAAATCCATTCTACCATAAACTTCAATTGTTATTTCTGGGCTTCATGGCCTTTGGGCTTTTACTGTACATAGTTGAGTCAATTGCAGCATCACGTACTGTACATAAATACTAAATACATACAATGTAAATACATACTAAAGGCACTGTGTTTTTATTTGGCTTACCCTTCCCCAGTTTTATACATTTTTACAATTTTCATGCTGCCCAAAATAAAGTGGAACTTTGGGCCTTATAGTTTTCTCCAGGCATCGGGCACACACACATACACATAATATTTCTGATGGTTTATATCGTGACTACTCTATTTTCTAATAACGTAGCTACTTACGGACATTTCACTTAAATGTTATACGCTACAATTTGTACGTGGCTATTTCCAGGATGGACACGACCGAAGAAAATATGTTCGTGTGGGAGGGCAGTCAAGTTCAGCTTCGGTGTGTTGTTTATAACACGTTGATGGACAATTTACGGAGAATTGCTTGGTACAAGAACGGCCAACTGATGGATAAGCAGGATCCAGTGAATTCTATTGTCTTCCAAGTAAGTAAATATCCTTTTGATTATGTGAAAACTATGATGCAGGCACATCCAGCCAGACTACATTAACTGCCTCAATGCTCCGTTCCGTTGCATTACGGTGAAAGTTCCACTTCTCGCTCTTCACGCTGGGAAATTGAACTTTCACTCTGATGTGATGTGTGCTCGAGTCTTTAGGTAATTTAGTTTGTCTCGTCTCTTTCTCTCTCTCTCTCAACCTTGTGCTTTCTCCTCTCGCTCTCTCCCAGACCTCTTTCCCCTTTCTCTTCTGTGCACGGCTAATGCATTAGGATTTATTTGATTGCTTTCTCAATCCCCGGCATTCAAAATCTAAGATGTTTCTCGCATAGTTATTTCTTACTGGTGATAAAGTGTAACTAATGAATGGACTAGCATAGCTACCATACCAAAATCTATATTTATAACTCTTCTGTGTCTATACGCAGGCGAAAATTGATGGACCTGCCATAGTAGAGACAGCAACATTCGGGAGCGTCAAGAAAGCTGACGGTGGAAACTATACGTGCTCATTGATAACCGTTGGCTCTGCTACAGTCGCTCTGCACGTATTGAGTGGTAAGTTTACTTTTCCAACATTTACACTCTACTTAGAGGATCTATATGATACTATTGGCCAACTAAGTAAATAGGGATCTCTCTATATGTTTACAAAGTAGCTCCTTCCATCGCCTTGTTTTATTTTCCCTAAAACTAATTCTATTCAATGATTACCTGTCTGTCTACAAACATAAACCAAACACTATTTACTAACCAAACACACCTTCTCCCGACTAATTTACACAAACGCAGGTGAAGCGAAGGAAAAACAGCAACCACTGCTACTATTTTCAATGCTCACCTTAATAAATGGCCTTCCTTTAGCGAGGCAGAAGGAAGAAGACTAATGCTAAATGATTTGCAATAAGTTAAGAACGTTGTTATGTCATGTTACTCGTCTTGACTTGACTTGACTCTCTCTCTCTTTGATTGTGTTTTAGGTGAGAATCCAGCAGCGATGCATCACGGAAGAGGAGTAGCTAGCACATCTTCCGTTTCAAATACTGTTATTCCCCATTCCAACTTCAACCTCGTCGTCATTTCTCTTCTAGCCTTTGCTGCTACTGTCAAGATCAAAAACATTCAGAGCTGAATTTATTGTTAGCTTGTAGACACACATTCTTTCAAATATGCATAATAAATATACACGCAATAAATGCATTACATTCATAGAAATATACCTAACCAAACTGGCCAAACTGCGCCCGACTTACTTCAATGTGAAAAATGCATATAAATATATACTTGTACTATCCGTCTATGTTTACTCTTCTAGACAATCACTTACACATTCACATTACACAGTTGTGTACCTGTAACCTGTAATCCAAAAATGCAAATAGCCAAAGAAAAAGGTACAGGAATTTTTCAAGCTGCGTTATTAGTTCCCTGTATCAAATGCATAATAGAAGGGGACACAGAACTAAACAATTGTGTGCATTGCACATTATTTCGAATGCATGCGATAATTTAACATACATTTTGTGTTTACTGAAAGCCCATTTTTGACGCAGAGGTCAATTATACAGTTATACTACTCCGGAAAGCTAAAATAACCTACAGTTGGCAGTAAGATGATTTTGCATGTTTACTACTTTTGCAATACTAATGCTATTGGAGTGGGGCAGCATATCCACTAACAGTAACAATGTAGCACCAATTCATATCTAACACAAGAGTTAACTTGACTATTTACTATGTGTCTAAGGATTTCAAGGTTTTTCATTATGGCAATATGACGATAAAGCAATGGATTCTGAGTTCTGATGTAGAATGTACTCATGAAGTGGTGTTGAATAGGGAATTGTGACTACCAAATCCACTAAACACTCATAAAATAAAAATGACAATTTTTGGGGGATTGGGAGCAGTCGAAACGATAACATCCTACTTCTATTTTTGAATTACATACCTTTAAGCCTCAGCCTCAACCTTTGCTGGCCTTATGCATTGCGAATTTGCATACGACGACACGACAAAGGTACACAAGCAGACTAGCAGACAATCATTCTGTAATTTACTTTAGATGAGCAAGGAGCTTAATAGTATCCTCTCTATTGTATTTCTCTGTCAAATCAACTCGTCATCGTTTTGCACATTATTACTACTTATACATGTAGGAGGTCAAGGACTGACCTCTCAACTTAGCTGGTGGGATTGCCAAAATCCTCGACGCCATCCCCATCCTCTCTGCCAACTCTCACACAAATCAATTCATAATGTGGTTCGGTTTAGATTTAGTTACATTCTAATAGTAAATCACCTCATAATTCGGGTAAGTCACAAAAATTTTACTATGCAGTAGCTGATATTAGCACCTTACAAATGCTAAAGCAGTGATAATCTTGGTTGATATCATTTAAAGGTTTTGGTGTCCCTAATTCAAGGGATTTGTAATGGTTGATACTTTCCAAGTGATTTACATTATAATTTTGTGGAAACATTAATTCTCTGAATTTAAACACAATTTCTACCTATATGTGATGGCCAATTTTGCTTGATACATGTTATTCTGAATGAAGAAAGTATCCCGAACAGGACAGACAGACAGGCTATTTTGTACAGAGGCAGGTATACCCACACGTTTGCAAGGAACCCCAAACAAGACGAGCGGTAGAAAAAATTGATCACTGGAAAGGGGAGGTTCCAACTTAAAGATTGAAGTATGACAAGTGAATGGTTGGTTCATGTGTCATTTGTTGGTACGGAGAAAAAATAACTCCAAAAATCATGTTTTAGGCTTACTAACAAGGGAAATTACATAACTTGCTCTGAAAATTATATTCTAAAATTTCAATAAAAGTTTAGTATTCTGATGTGTTGTTCTATTTTAAATCACATTGACTTATTCCAATATGCTGTGTCCTTTTTCCATCGAATTCGGAATTCAAAGCAAGATTTCAGTCCGTTGACTAAATCGCCATTTACACTACAAAAGCTTGAACATTTGTAATACCGGAAATATATCCGTTTGTAACTTTGTTCGACAATTAGTAAATAGGTATTCAAAAAGTTACTGGAGATGTCCGAAATCCTTTGTAAGTGTCTACCATAGAATTCAGCCATGATTTTCTCAAAACTCAGGTTATATAATTTCCCTTGTTAATAAGTAAGCCCAAAACATAATTTTTGGCGTTATGATTTTCTATTTCCGTTAAAATCAACCAAATCTTTACTTGTCATACTTCGTTCTTTAAATTATACGTATAAGTAATCTCCTCTTTCCAATGATAGCACGCACTTTGTTCTATGTAGTCTACGGGTCATTCTTTTAAATGGCCGCGTGAATAATACATGTAACTACAAATATTGCTGTTCAACTAACGGCAATTCAAACTGCGGACGGATCAATCGAGGTCAGGTCATGTCATGGCATCATGTAATGTGTCAAGCCATGTCATTTCATCATGCCTGGCTGCCAAGAAGCTCCGACCTGACAAGTTGTTTTTATAAAGTATACGTATTCACCAATTTAATACACGTATCCAGTCTACAGCAGTGCCTGCCTAATACACGCGTCCATTTAAAAGAATGGCCCTGTACATAGTTCTGGAGTTATTAGTCTGCAAACGTAAGCAAAAAAATTGTGGGTACCCCCGTATGTATCATGACGTATTTTCGTGCTTGTTGTGACTGATTGATTGATTCATCTTTATTACAGTGACAAAATAGGGCATCCAATTACATCACAACTGAATTCAGTAGTAGCTAACTTAGTCACAATGCTTTTCACCAAAAGTGCTGGTGCAAATCCAAAATCTTGAATGTATAGCTCATTTATTCATATCGATAGGAGTCATGTTTTCGTTATATTTAGGTACAAATTAAGTTCCTTCAAGCCATGACGTAACTTAATTTGACCATTTGACAGTGTTTTTGCCCTGCCCAAATTATCCATAATTTGTCTTACGAATCGAGTCCTGGGCTTTCCTCTTAGTGCATAATTTTTCCAGAAAAATTACTTGTGTTTATTGCTTAGGTATTTCTAAATTATTTAGTATCTCACGTTATGCACATGGTCTACATGGCTCAGCAGATTAAAAGACATATCAGCGCATTTATTACTTAGTTGTTCTGTGTTTCTGACAAACTGCAAGACAGGTCCCCAGGTCAATCAGATACATTTAGATGACGATATTACTTTACAACAAGCTTATTCCGTCACACTGTCAGGGCATGTTGATATGTTTAACTTTTACTAGTTCACATTCGCAGGTATATGCATTCCCGAATGGAATAAATCAGCAAAATAGCGAGAAGACATACGGAATGGATACATGCAGGGAGCTGGCTTGAAAATCTCTCACTGGTAAACCAATAAGTCAAATTCAACTTGAGCTGGGATTTGGGGCATCAAAAAATGTTATGTCGTCCCTGTATATTATAAGAAGGAAACTTTATTGATGTGACTATTATGCTGTTATTAGTTTCCCTGTCACTTTTGTCTACTTCAAAAGTCGATATGATAATGAGACCTCATGGAACATGGAATTTATTAGATACAAAACTTATCGGCTCAACTTCTTCACTCACTTGGAGTTTGACATTCTGTTCTGTTCGTTGTTGTATTCTTCAGAAAAGCTCATCTTTGTCAGAAAAGTTTTGTTAGTTGGTATTCCTTTGGAAATAGGGGTTCTTGCTCTATGAGAGCTTTTGTAATATGATAATACCAAAACCAAAATTATTTTTGCTCCAATTATTGATTATCATAAATTACTCGGCTGCTGGAAAGTATTTCCATCAAAATCCTCCAAGCCGCCTTCAGAACTTTGTAATAAATCTAATTAATCAAGACTTTTGGAATTGTACTCTGATGCTCTTCCAAGATGGGAAAGACAACGGTGAAACCGTTGATTTAGTAGCTCACAGCACCAATATTAATCTCTTCAGCATCAAATTCCCTTATCCCTTTCATTCTAATAAAAGTTTACAAGAAAATCAAACTCTTCCTGTAACATTTCCAGTAACGGTAGGGAATTACCATCGAAGAAGTCCTCCGTGTGCTATAATAGTGATGATGATTGAAGAGACAAATCCCGAATATTTTAGAGATATATCAAAAATGTTAAGTCCTGTATTTATTCCAATTTTGAGGAAAGATGAAGATCACTACATTTTCATCACAAGAAAAGACGTGATGGAGGAAATCCTCCTCATACGAGAATTACCTATGAGAATAAAATACAGAATTGCTATTGCCGAAAATCCTGATGGAAGTTATGTTATCAAGAGTGCATGTTTTTACTGCGATCGTGGCTTTCCTAAAATTGTAGACTTGAAGGACGAAGTCAATGCTACATCCTTGTTTCCCGATTTCGTCACGAACTTTTATGGGAGGACGCTCCGTGTTACAGCTCCTTACGTTCGTTCCAAAATTGAAGTCGAAGATTGGGTAGGACTTAATAATGCAAAAAGAGGTCACTGGAAATATATGTTGGAAGAATACCTAACGGTGAAATTCAATTTCACTTACACAATGTTTGTATCTATCGGTGGTGGAGGTACCTTTATCTGAAAGTATTTTATAACTTCAATATAAAGAATAATTAGGTGCTGTACGTATATAATTAGTGAGAAACTCAGTTAGTAAACTCTTTTTTTTTGTAATGACAGGTACCGGATTGAAGTTGCCGAATGGAACATGGTTTGGGACAACCGGAGATATTGTTGCAGGTAATGCAGACTTTGGAGTGGCAACTGTGGGGACTCCATTGAGACTTGAAGTAGTCGATTACTCAACTCAATACGACTACGGTTACTTGACATTTGTCACATCGAAAGGAAGACAAATATTCACACCCGCAACATTGTTGTGGCCATTTCGTTTGGATTTGTGGCTTTGTACGCTGGCTTCATCATTATTTTCCTTTATATTCTTTACTTTGATGAACAAAATTATCAAATGTTACAACCGAAATGTTGCCGAGACAGAGTCTTGGCCATTGGCAAAGCAAATTGAATTTTCATTAGGTTCTATTCTTGATCAGTCTGTTCTACTTCCAACGGCACAGCCCATAAGAATTTTTGTAGCTCTTTGGCTATTTTTTACGTTGGTTGCCACCACTATTTATCGTTCTAAAATGGTGGCATTGATGGCTTTTCCGGTTACGGAAATTTTACCGAAGACTTTTGACGAGCTGGCATACTCCGACTATAAAGTTGGTTTTATGAAGCATGGAGACTCTGCCTATAACACTCTGGCTGTTTCTACGGACCCTGTTTACGTCAAGTTGGTTGCAGAAATGAAAATAATCCGGGGATGGGGAGTAGACTGCCTGAGCGAGGTGGTCAAGTCGCGATTCGCTTGTATATGCTACGATTTCTCCTTAAGACATCTAACTCAGAGGAATTTAAGCGACCAGGATATGCGCTCTTTGGTGATTGCACCAGCAGTCACTTACAATATTCCTTGGTGTTTGGTCATGGAGACTAAAGCCATTTTCAGACGTAACTTTGGAAGATGGGTAGGATACACTGTTCCTCAGTTTTTACCGGAAATTTGGGAGAAAATGGATTTTGCTAATGTCAGACGATTGAAACGGGAGTGGTGGTTTAATACTAATCAATCTTACAAAGCTAAAAAATCGGATGATGAAAATTCTGTTGATTTAACCTTGAAACACTTCAGTGGAGCTTTTTATGTACTTTTGGCTGGACTTGTTTTAGCACTAACTCTCTTTCTGATAGAACTTGCCAACTTTTTTTGCAAGGGAAGCCAAAGTATTAAGTTGAGGATTTCCCGAGGAACATTTAGTCTTCCTAAAGCCCAACAGCAGCTAACACCAGTAACAGTAACAGTAACACCACTACAATGCTACAAATAATTGTAAAATTCTAACGCACCACCATCCCATTTCTTACTCTACGCTTTAAGAGCCATGAGTACGCCTG